>JANHFR010002096.1:333056-344716 GCA_032468015.1 Mimophis mahfalensis | reverse complement strand
ATGTATGTAAACCTTGGTCAGCTTTTTTCAGCCTATTGCTGTCTAGGAGTCTTCAAATCTTAGTTCCTAATCTGTTTGGAAAAGCTGATCTAAATTTCTTCTACTGCATTTGTGGCTATGGATTTATTTGTAGTATTTCAGATAAAAGAAGCGCTGCATCACAAACTTTATTCAGATGAATGGCTTATGTTCGGACTACAGTTGTCTTTATTTCAATGGGGTTTAGTCTGCATCCCAAATGTACTTAATAACCTTTTTTCCTCTAAGAAGAATATTAGATTGCTTGCAAGACAATGCATGTGTTTACTTTTTTTTGTCAATGCATTTTTTTCTTAGTTTCTTGTAACAAACTTTGGCTGACTTTTCTAAAGTTCAGGAAAGCTATCCCCTCCCCTTTCCTACACAACCAGAGGGAAGGCTGTGTAAGTAGCTGTAGACAGCAGAAAAGAAATTAACTGTAAAATCCCCAATAATAAGATTTCCTAGAAGGGATCTTATGTACACATTGAGCTGGAAAGTAATTTTTTCACAATGTACTGGGATTATTTTCCTTAACTCTTTCTCACTAGTCACAATAAGACACCACTAAGACATAAACTAGAGTCATACAGATCACAAGTATTAAAGTGTTATTTGTGAATTCTGGGAAGCTGAAACTTGAACGTGCTTTCAATTCCATAATAAATAAGGAAGAGAGTTTGTAAACATGTATAGAGTATCTTTGAACATGTATCTTTCCCCTTCTGACGTGTGAAACATATTGCAAAGTTGGAGCATGATTATTAGAGAGGTTTCCGAGCAAATGAAGACCTGTGTACTCAGCTATCAGTGATAGGACAAGTGATAAGAAATCAAGTGATAGATTAGGATCCCAGCTCTTGGTTCTAAATGAGACTAGGAGAGCAAAATTGGCTACATTTTGCCATGAGCTGGACTGATGCTTTTTGGAATAAAACTGTTGCTTGACTCTCACTACTTTCAAATACATAGTGAAAAAGGAACATGGAAACAGAATCAGTTCAAGATCTGTTTGATATTATTTTAAATTGGTATATGAAAGAAAATGTCTACATATTAATAATTGGGGAAGATACTTTAGGGGTAGCTAAAACATTCAGCAAAAGGGAAAGTGGCACAATAATGTCATACAAGTGACTGGGGATTTTCTGAGAATGTTTGGGGACTATGGAGCTTCCCTTCCCTTCCCTTTTTTAGTTCTTCCAGCACTGTCTAAAGTTATCAGCCAACTGCAGCTCTTGTTCAATGGCATATCATTAAAGGTTGGCAGCAGAATTTTTGCAGGCTCTAAGGACCACAACACAAAAATGTTTGGGACATATGCTATATATGAGGCACGTTGAGATATTTAAAGCTGTTGTATTAACTATATTTTGTAAGCTCAAAAAAATTAGTATATTTGAGTCATACTGTACACTTCTATCCAGCATGATGCAAAACAACCTCAGGTGGATTCTCATTGTGGTCTCCCTTCAATCAAGAACATAATCTTAATCATAGCAAAGTGTTATTCCGTTTCCTACAAATATAAGTAGCAGAAGAAGTTAGACTAGTAATATATGAGCAAGATTTCATTACTGATCTATATAGAACACTTGAAAACCTTTGCAGAAAGTTAAAGCAGCATTCAAAAATCACTGACATATGTGAAAGTTGCGTGCTTTAGGTTTTGAAAACAATAATAATCATGATAGCTAAAATAACTTTACTGGGATCAATAAAGTTTTGCTCAAAACTATCAAATTATATGTTCTGTTATCCTGAA
Source organism: Mimophis mahfalensis (assembly GCA_032468015.1). Classification (NCBI taxonomy): domain Eukaryota; kingdom Metazoa; phylum Chordata; class Lepidosauria; order Squamata; genus Mimophis; species Mimophis mahfalensis. Next base: position 342,933 of record JANHFR010002096.1, on the reverse strand, counting down.
ATCAGTGATCATGTTGACGTAAATAAAAAAAGGATGTACTATATAATATATAGGACATCCAAACAAATGCAGCCAAACAGCAAAATTCTGTAAAGCAAAAAAATGAAAACAAAAACCCAGTAACCTCTTTTTTTAATTTTAGAAACAAAAATACCACTTTTGGAGCAACAATAGCCGGATCTCAGTGAATGAAAACTTTACATATTTTCCTGTTTTAATGGGATGTACAATAAACAAAACTGACCCTCCACTCTCTTTTCATTGAGGTCAGGGTGAAATCCAGAGCATGAACTGAAAATTACTTCTCTAACACGTTAAGCACAAGAAGAATTTCAGGAAATTTGGTAGCTCAAAAAAAAATTTTCCCATCAATTTTTATTCATTTTAATTAATGTTACAACAAATCTCTCATAGCATCAACTGAGTTGTTTCCGGGTTATCACTAAGCACAGATATAGTCAAACACATTTTACATAAATCTCATCATAATGATACATTTAGTTTTTAATCTTTCTCTATAATATCTTAAAATTTTAAAAGCTTAGACTACGAGGTTCTAATCAAAGTTAATACAGTACATCAAATCCATATATTAAACATTCCCCAAACTACTTTATGCTCCCATTATTACTTCTTCAGATACCAACTTAATTTAAAGTCATTGTCTATTCTGCCTACTTAATCACATCATAAACTTTCCACAAATCATCAGGCCACTACAAACAATTTCATAGTAATATTACTAATCAACAAAATTGTATATTCAAAGTCAGCATGCTTCAAATTATCTTCTACTATAAAATAGTTCCATATTTTCCAATTTATCCTAGAAGCCTATATTTGTAATTAAACACTTTACTTAAATCCATCAGCCACCTATTATTCATTAAAAACATCAACCTTTTACCCCTATTTTTTGCATTAATATTTTCACTCTTCTCAAAGCACATTTAAATTCTATTATTCAACCCCAAGTCCTAAAATAATCACATTGAGACTCTTAAATTACTATAATGCTACACATACCAATTTACATGCTCAGATACACGTATTTACCTTCCCCTTCTTCTCATTAAACTATTATAACCCCCCTTTAAACAAAACAAACTTCTGCTGGGTTGATTGAACACTCAGAATTAACCCTCATCACTCTGTCTCTTCTGCATTAGTTTATTCCGATGGAGACCATCAGCTCTCCCACACTCTTTCCTCTCCTTCTTGGCCATCTCTATGGCACTCCATTCCCGCTACTTCCTCTTCTTCTCCTGGTACGCTTTCCCGACCACTGATAGCTTCTTCTCTCTCCTGGATCCTCTGACCTTGCTTGTTGGCTCTGTTTTTCTCCTCCCTGGGATCTTTACTCACCAGCTGGGCCATTTGAAGCTCACCCTCTTCGGGTCTTCCCCCAACTGCTTTGCCATTTGTAACCGTGCCATCAGAGGTTCAGGCATTTTTACTTCTTTGTGCTCATCTGGCTCCTCCCTTCTTTCTCCAGCCATCTCTTCAGTTGAGTTTTCAATCTTTAAGTAAATATCCACAATTTTATAAAATATTTGAGACAATTCTTTGAGCTCGGAAATCATCTTATCACAACACGGACCTTCCTGTTTCGAATCCATCACCATCTCCTCTCAGCTGTTAACTCTGATGGCTCTGAGAATTAATTTATGCACCACTTAAATATGATCTCAGCTCTCATGCACCGCTTAAATATGATCTCATCTCTCTCCAGTCGCTGCCAATTGCTACTAGACAAAGTGTTCCCAAATGCTAGTCCTCCCGTTGCACCTCAGTTTTTATTTTCCCTCCAGCACTTCTTTGTCCCAGAATGATCCTGACTTCATGGTGGCCATTTTTAGCCACCGCTATGTCCCGCGTTGGCCAGGGGTTTCCAGAACCAGGGTAGGGGAAAATTTTCAACTCCTCTGGCAGTCCCCTGATGCTTCACTGTCCCTACAGGACAGCTCTGGCTCCGCAAGGAGCCCTCAGGCTGGGGAGCCTGGGGTTGATCCCACAGCTAGTGGAATCAACCACTGGAGCTGTTGGAAGTCAAACTTGTAGACCCTAGCTCAAAAACTGACAGTGGTAAAGGGAAGGTGTTCAGTACCTTGAATGAAACTTTGGTCTTTGGACTTCCTTTGTTCTTTAAGCTTGGGGTAAAAAGTAAAAAGAGAGTATGTGACCATAAATCTAGGAAATCTGAGAATTATTTCAATGCCCTGCTTATGAAAGAACTTCCTGATATATTGCATTTCTTTCATATATTCAGACAAATTTCATGTAACAACTTCGTATTGGATGTATGATATTGCAACTAGGCTAAAATATAGTTAGACTGTTTGTGGTTTAATGCATTGCTGGAAATGAATTATTATCTTAGCATCTTGTATAAATTAGTCATTGCTTCATGACAAATGATGGTTTATTTAAGCTATATTTAAAGCATCTGCATTATATTGAGTCATTCATTCATTTTCTCATTCATTCATTCGTTCAGTTCTTTATAGTTGTCCATTTCAAATACATGACTCTGGCTAAATCAGTTAAAATCAAAAGAATAAAAAATAAAAGCATATAAAAACTTTAAAAAACATATACATAATTGGCAGCCAAGGTACAAAGCCAGTCAACAACATTCATTATAGTCATTGCACTCACTCTACTGCATATCCAGATCTCCAAGACTGATGACAAGGCTTTATGAAAATTCAGTAGAGTCAGGGCCAATCTGATATCCAGAGAGATAATATTCCAAAGGGCAACACCATTAGAAAAGTAGAAAGGCTCTCTTCTTAGTTCTTGCTAAACCTCACTCCCTAGTAGATAGAACCCAGAGTATGCCTTTCCTGCCAAATCCAATGGGATGAGGAGATGAAACAGGGTAGAGAGAAACCATCAAATAATCCAGTCCCATAGTATGAAGAGTTATGTAGGACACCACCAGTACCTTGAATTGAATGAGAAGTGTAGCACCAGAGACAGAACAGAGGTATAACCTGTACTGCCTGAGGTCTGCACATAACATTCTTATGAGGTCACAGTCTGCACCAGCTGTAGCTTCCAGATGCTCTTTGTAGAGTGCATTGCAGTAGTCCACTCAGGAGAGGATCAAAATATGAGTGACTGTGTAGAACATTATGGTCCAGGAACATGCACAACACAGAATTGCATAAAGGCCATAGGTTGATCTCTGTTCCCACAATAGTCAATTGGATTAAGATGGGCGGCAGCTATAGAAATAGAATAAATAGAAAGAATGAATGAATGAATCAATCAATCAATCCATCCATCCATCCAGGTGGATCCTTGAATTGCACACAGATTCAGTTTGCATTAGTAATACAGTATACAGAATGAGATATGACAAGCCCCTAGAATTGGTGGGAGGTGGGGGGAGAAGGGTGGCAGACCAACTCCAAAACCTCTTAGCCTTGCTAGGACTGAACTGAAGCCTCCTGAATTTCTTCTCAACTTCACTGCATCCAAACACAGAGATTTAGACTTCCTCAGCATCACATAATTTGGCAGGGGCAGAGAAATAAAGTTGGATATCATCAGCATATTGTGTTATTGGATAATCATGCCAGCAGCTTAATAAAGATATTAAAGAAGATTGGAGTGAACACTGAACTATGCAGGACCCTGCTAAGTAAGGGCTGAGGGTGGACCTCTTGCCCCTGAAAAATACTAACTGATCAACACCAGCCTTGGAGAAAAGAAGGAAACCAGCAGAATACACTGCAACTCACTCCAATCTTCAATCAATCCAGAACGATGTCATGTTTGATGGTATCAAAAGCGTGCAAGAGGAAAGATAGATGGCCATCCACTCACATCAGAGGTCATCCAAAAATGTGACCAATATTGTTTCAGTCCCATTTCCATATCTGAAATGATATTGAAAGGGATTCAGATAACTCACTTCTTCCAGGATTTTTCGAAGCTGTTACACAACCACCTTCTCAACAATCTTCCCTACAAGGGAATTGGACAAACATTGTCTAGTATGATTGGGCCCAGAAATGGAACAACCTCCTCCTCTCAGGGAAGAATTCACCACCACAAAACCGAGCTTCATGTCACCTTTTAGTTACCTTACCTTGGTCTTAGTCAACCAGGAAGGGCATGGATCTAATACACAGTTGGCCATACTTAAATTTATGAGAACTCTGCCTACTTCATCAGCCCAAATGGTTCAATCTTTTCCCAGATAAGTACACTTGATTGTACCCTAGTCATTTCCATGATCTCTGTGACCTATCTTTGTTCTAATTACACACTATTTTTGTCAATGTGCAAGGAGTGTATTGCCCAGGTAGTGAGCCTGACAGGAAAATGGAGTGAATTATCACAAGTTATACATAACTCGCAAGCTGAAGCAAGAAGTTCAATTCATATATCTTGGCAGAATCTGGAAGAAAGAATGGAGTAATATTAAAATGGAGGTGACATGATGTGTTGCTAGGAAAGTTTGTCAAAAAACCTAAAGAGGTTAGTACAGGTAGCCCTCAACTTAGGACCACAATTGGGCCCCAAATTTTTGTTGCTAAGAGAGACATTTTTAGGAGAATTTTGCCCCATTTTACAACCTGTCTTGCCACAGTTGTTAAATGAATCACTGCAATTGTTAAGTTAGTAACACAGTTGTTAAGTGAATCTGGCTTTCTTTTTCCCTTTGCTTGTCAAAAATCACAAAAGGTGATCACATGACCCCAGGACACTGCAACTGTCATAAATGTGAATCAATTGCCAAACATTTGAATTTTGATCATGTGACATAGGAATGCTGCAATGGTCGTAAGTGTGAAAAATGGTCATGAGTCACTTTTTTCAGTGCTGTTGTAACTGGGAAGAGTCAACAAATGAACTGTTGTAAGTCAAGTCCTATATGTATATAGGAGTGTGCTTCTGCTCATATTGTTTGGTAGAAGTGAGATTTGAGTGTGTCAGAATAAACATACATTGACAGGAGGCCCAATGATCAGTTTCCTGGATGTGTACAGTTCCATTAGCGAATAGAGTTTAAAACAAATCCATGTTATACAATTAAAAACAACAGAATGTAGATAAAAATCAATAACAAAATATCACAAATCTTGTGACCACACAGTGTTTAATAACTATGAACTGGTTTCCTAAAATGCCTGAAGAAATAAGATTGTATTTATCAGCAGATTTTGTGGAACAACATTTCACACATAAGGAAAGAAGAGGCTCTCTAGAATTAGATGAAAATGTGCATTAATTCTTTTACCTTGAACTTCCTTGCAGACTCCTTATTTCAATGGCGTGTCTTCCTGCTGTTTCTTCTGAATTCCCAATCTCAAGAATTCTTAACTCTTAATAACAGGCCTGGCACTCAAAGTGTGAGGTGGGAGATAATTATCTTTAAACAAACAATTGCAGATTGATGCCAGACGAATGGATTCAAAGGACAGAAAACCTCCAGGTGTGCATGTTTCAAAAGGGTCACCCTTGGTTAAATTCAGAACAAATGACAGGTATTATGTGGTAAGAAAATCTGAGCAAAACAACATGCAGAGTCTGGCAGATAGTCTAACGAAAGTATTTTTACGGTATGTGAAACAAATGAGAGCCATCTTTCTATTGAACAGCCTGGAAGAGAAAGATACAGCTGCATCCCAGGCAACAGCCAATCCTTTGCTTACCAATGCACTTCTATGTTGAGAGGACAAAGTTCACCTATTGATAGTTGCCTTTTATAGACAAAGATCTGTATCTTAGTTCAGAAAATGATTATAAACAAAACCTCAAAGCCAACATAGTGGTAATGTGCATCCTGTGTAAAACAGTCCCAAAGCGAAACAGTTTTAAATTCAAAACTGAAGCATCTGTTTAATGTTCAATTTTTATTTTGACTCAGATAGCTCAGAACTAAATTTTCTTCTTTCACCCAGAACAATGTTCTGTGATCTAGATATTAATCCTTGTTCCAAACACAAATGTACACTAAAAGGAAAGCAATTATGCTGTTTATTTATAACATTAAACTACATAAACAAGCAACTGTACAATAAACTAATATTAATATCAAGGAACAAAGCAACAGGCGACTTCTCAAAATAATTCATGGCAAGTTTAGAATACAAAAAGATTGTAATCTCTCATTTATGCTCTCTAGTTTTGCCAAACAAATAATCTTGGGGCTATAAGAAAAACACTTACCTTTACAAATTGAGATATTTATGCAGTGCCTCTTGTTGAATGATATTTAAAAAATATTTTTCTTCAACTAGCTTTATGAGGAGAAAAGTTGAAAAGGAAATAATCGTTGATGCTGAAAGATAATATTAAAAACATAAGGCATAGCAACTTCCATGTTTTGAAAAATCATGTGAAACTTAAGAAGCAATCTGAATTATCCAGTTCTACCAAACAACCTCTAGGTAAGATGATATTATTCATTGCATAAAACATGTGGTTTTCCACCTGATCTCTGATTTCTTAATTTATCTTTTAAGCATACTAAATCCTGTGATAGTTCTAGATTTCTGTAACCATAATCATCCCATTGACCTTATTTTAATTCATTATCATAACTTCTTCCTTGATTTTAATGACAAAAAGCAGATTTTAAAAATTTAAAATATTTCAAAATACATTTAAATCTTCCAAGCAGATTTAACCTAATTGAATCATGGCTTGAAATCTTACTAAAAATATTACCAATTAAACACATATTTTGTGTTTTCATTAACTATTTTTTGTCTGCCATTTCAGTATTTGCTTATGCCAATTTTGAAGTAATGCATTGATTGGCAATGTTTTTCTTGGTCAACTAGAAATATTGTAAAAGAATAAACTTTAAAGTTTATGTTCTAGTTTCCATCTCTGTATGTAGATGCTGTTCTTGGAAATCTTCATTCTTTATGATGTCTTCTTTGGATGGAAAGAAAAGAGAACTGTCCTAAAGCACTGCAAAATTTTTGAATGTAGATCCTTAGGAACTGTAATTAGCCCCCTCACCAATTCTGTGGACTTCAGAAAAGGTGATAACACATCTTTCAAATTTGGCATTTAAATGTATTTATATTGTTTGAATGTAGTCTGTCCAACCTGGTGCCTTGATATTGAAAAATATCAGTTCCAACCAATCATGAGGAAATCTGAGCATCTTAACCTATGTCTGTGATGCCTAAATTTAGTATATCTAAAATAAAGTATTTAGTCATGCACGCTTCAAATACAAAAGGCATGATTTCAACTGAATGAATAGGTGTGTTAACCTTGGTCAGAATCTGGCCTACTAAAATGTTTAGAGAATCACACAAAAATAGTAACAGTATGTTGCAGTTTCTTTCTTAGTCTTATATCAGATTTAGGTAGTAAACCTGCTTTCCCTCTCATCTCCAGGTGTGCTGAACTGCAAATTGCACAATTCTTTGCTGCTTGAAAAATTGTGAGATTTGAAGTCCATGACACCTGAAGGACATCCAGCAGAAAAAGGTTGCCTTTAACAAAAAAAGAATTTCTAGAGCTGGATTTTGCATTATATAGGCCAGGGCTGTCAAATTTGCGACCTTGCCCACCCCAGATTTAGTGAAGGGGGGGAAAGTCATGATACATCATGTGAGGACAACATGATGGTGCAAGATTGACACCCTTGATATAGGCCAAAACGTTTCTGATATTTTAGGCAGCTAATTATTTTTTTGTGTCTTCATGTGAGTATTAAGTCCTGGTGACTCCCTGGACATGTCCCTGTATTTTTCTTGGCAAATTTCAGAAGTGATTTGCTATTGCATGCTAGGGCTGAAAGTAAGTCACTGGCTCAAGATCATACCGCTGGCTTCATGCCTAGAGCAGGACTAAAACTCACAATCCCTTGGTTTCTAATCCCATACCTTAACTACTACTACTACACCAAAATGGCACTGGAGTATTCTTTTAGGATATTTATAATATTTATAGCCTGATCAAATCAACCAAAAGTTTACATTGGCTTTTTCTGAGAGGGGCGTAGGTGGGAGAGATACAACCCCAGTCATTTCTTGGTTAGTTATTTTAACTAAACAGAAGAACATTTACAATTAGAAAAGTATAGTGTTGCGTGATCAGTGGAAATTGTTTTTGAAGTTTTACTATTAATGTGCCATTTGAAAGAATTATAATGGAGGACTGGTACCACTTTTTTCCTTGATCAGATAATTAAAATCTTGTTCCACCTTTAAGGTAAATAAGTTAACTTAAGCATAAACTTTCATTGGGATCTGATCAAAGCTATGTTGCATAATCCTGAGGTCAAATTATTTTTCTTTTAATTTGTGTGTCACCCAAATTCCAATGATATTGGGTAACTCAAAAAAAGATACTTTTAAAAATACAGTAACAAACAAAAAATAAAATAACGGTAGCAAAGATGACAGAAGCTGGACAGGAATGGGAAAAAGAAATGGATCCACACTCAAAAGGGCCTTCATCCATCTCTACTAGTTTAAAATAAACAAAACTGGGCACCAACAATAATTACATTTGAATATATAATCATATTAATTCCAAGATCTCAGATTAATCATATTAGTATTCTTCTGCCAATTTTCTGATCTCACCCACCATCACTTTCAGAATATAATTCAGGGAGTATTATTAATGTTCATAAGCACGTTAAGATCCATTTGGGGAACTGAATTCAGGAGCTTTAATGGTGAAATTAACATAAAATAAGATACCATCAACATGCTGCATTATGCATAGTATATAACATTTGATCAAAATCTTTATTATTACAGCGCTTAGGCCAGAGAACACTACAATAAAAATACATAAATCTATAATTAACAAAACTGAATAAAATTACATAAAATAAATATATTAATAATACATATAACAGTAGCAACTGCCCAAATTTGTATTAATTTTCACTTTTTGTAGAACAGATAGAAGAATTGGTGGCATGATGTCAGGTTCCTGTTCAGACAGAAATGGTGACTGGGAGAATTCTGGAAGTTGAAACTCACACATCTTAAAGTTGCGAAGTTTAACACACAATTCTGTAAAGAGAACAACAAAGGAGCTTGTCACTTAGGATCCCAAACAACCATCTCCACACAGACATAAATGTTGCTGAACATGAATGTTTTTTTACCTGCCCACAGGACTGCTTGCTTTTCTACTGCTCACACAGGTAGTGCTTCCAACTTGACCAAGGTGAAGACTGACCAAATGTTAAAATTAGAATGGTACAAGGAGAAGTTAATGGCACAGCCTATTTGAGAAAAAACCAGTAACAGCAGCTACATAACAACAGTCCTATTAAGTGGAAATTGGAAACCAGATCTTCTTTAGTTTAATTGGCAGATAATAAACAGGGATTTTTTGGTGTAATGATTAAGGCATCAGGGTAGAAACCCAGAGACCACTAGGTCCCGCGAAGCCTGCTGGGTGAGCTTGGGCCAGTCACTTTCTCTCTGCCCGAGGAAGGAGTCAATGGCAAACCTCATCTAAAAAACCCTGTCAAGAAAACCGCAGGGTTTTGTCCAGGCAACCTCTGAAAATCTGACACAATTGAACAAAAGGCGTGGGGGCGGGAAGGCGCACAGGTTTTACTTCCAGAGAACTGCATTGGGCTTTAGTTCTTCAGCCCCAGGAACACTTGCTTCAGAATAGGTCTCAGTGAATTCAGCTGTATTTCGCCCTGAATCAAAATGGGTTCGGTTCACTTGCATGAAAGACCCAAAGAAGTGTAAATACGCAGCATGACTAAACGGTCATTTTCTGCCGAAACCAATTTGTTTCTGGATTCAAAGGCTTTGTTGTAGACAAGAGTCGGGATGAATTCAAGGAATTTCTGTTTCGCGCAGAAGAGCCGGTTTAGGCTTCTATAAGATTTCAATCCTACACAAGGATTCTTTATCCT
>JANHFR010002096.1:317698-332956 GCA_032468015.1 Mimophis mahfalensis | reverse complement strand
CGTGCGCTTTCAGTGTTTAGTCATGCTGGCCACATGACCACGGAGATGTCTTTGGACAGCGCTGGCTCTTCGGCTTGAAAACAGAGATGAGCACTGCCCCCTAGAGTCGAGAACGACTAGCACATATGTGTGAGGGGAACCTTTACCTTTACCTTAAGTGGATAGATAGTATCCAGCATGCCTCAACATGCTCTATGGAGCAACATCAGGGTATTTCTGGACTGTTTTGACATATTCTGATATTGAGATACAATATGATGTTCATGGAACATAATCCCTACTAAATTCAATGAGCTTTCTATGTAAAGATAACAGGCACTGCAAAGTTAAATTCCAATCAACTCAGTTGCTATACATCATCCTAGAAATAAACACTTTGTGGCATCATAACTCTAACTCCCCAGTTGTGCAAGGAGGACACTCTGCTCAGGAATGTCAGAAGTACTTCGATTAAAGATTACTAATGTTTTGTAAGTGCAGAGAACTAAAAGCTGATCAACCATATAGTCTTTCCTTTATACAAATCCAGTCTAGGTAGTAGACTGTAGTTGTAATAAGAGGAGAGGAAAGCCATGTTAGTCTATGATAACTGAAAATTGGAGTGTTTTCAGACTAACACATTTTTTTTGTTTTTGCTCATAAAAACTTACAACTTTGAATAAAATATGTTAGTCTGAAATGGTGCTACCACACTCCCTTGGATTTTTAACCCAGTCTTTGTGTGTAGGTGATAATCTAGTGACTCATATGAATCCAGGAAATTGAGTTTAATCAAGTAAACCATGGTTCCATTAATCATGGGCAGCTGTGTGGTTAAAAACAGCCATTAACCTTAGATTCCTGCTGGTTGTTTAATAGGAGCCTTATTTCTGAGGAGATTTTCTTGAGAAGAAATGTTTACACACCAGAAGAAAATCTTGTAAATTTTTAATGTGATGGACTACAGTTTCCATAACTACAAACAAGAACGTATACAGAATTATCTACTTGCCCTACTATAACATCTGCTGGAGTATTCAGCTTTGTTTCAAGAGACCTAAATGAATAAACTGAAAATGAAAGCAAGTTGTAACTTACTCCTGCTGGCTGCAGATTCAACAGCGAGGTCTCAATTCCCAGATCCTGGAAAATGAATACAAGTTTGGGCAAATACATTGGCCTTGGTGGGTCAAATAGCAGCATGTCTGTGTCCCAAAGTCATACATTTCTGTGAAACTGAGAATAGGAATGCACTATCAATGCCACCCCGTGCCCAAGTTAACCCTGAGAAGAGTCCCGCCCCACTCCAAGGCCTGTTCTTCTGAAGCCATGTGAGATTCCTTCATATTAAGTAAGCAAGATGTACTGGGGGTAATGGAGGCTGACCATTTTAATCTTTCTTTTTGCTGTTTCTTCAGTTGCTTCTTTTACAAAATAAGAGCAAGTTGTGTCTAATCCTAAAGCAGGCTACTTAGTTGGCAATTTTATATTGTATACCCTTAAACTTTAGAGTGAGTACATCCCACTGGTTTAGTACGGTTTTTGGCAAGTGTATAGATTGTGCTGTTAGCTTAGGACCTAATTAAAAAATCTCAGTAACTATGTATTAGTTAATTATGATTTAGTGAATATACCTCAATTGGCTTATACTACAATACCGTAAGCAATTTTCTGGGCTTTTTTGAACTATGAGTATAGAAACTCTTTTGAACTATAAACAGTGTTTGGGGTTACAGATATAGTCCATACCTAACAATTATGATGGATGAATTATGATGGATGAATCAAGTGGCAAAGAGCCAGTTAGTCCCTTGGTCCCTTCAGGTAGCTATCTGACCTGCTTGATATTCAGACCTGCCATTACATCATCAGCAATGCCCAAGGAGAGGTCATTTTGCTTTTCAGTGCCACAAAAATTATGCTGCCCCTGAAAATGTAGTAATCTGCAAGTCAGCCTGCTATATAGATAGATTTCTCCCCTATCATTTACTTGGAAGGATATATTTCTCAATTCACTGCCTTGCAACATTCAGTTAGTTGGATTTCCGTCAATAAAACTTGGGGAAGGATGACCTTTTTTTTAAACCCATTTCCCCACCTGTAAACTGATTTCCTCTCCCCCAGTTGGAAATAAGCAAAGCCATGATCTACACATATTTCCAAGAAGATTAATCTGCAGCTAATTTTATTACCACATCCCAGAAATAATTGCCTTGCTTGCAAGCTTGCCCTTCCCCTCCAAATATGATACAGTTGTTCTATTTTTGCATCGTAATCTCACATGTTTCAAAGGAAGCCACTAAGCAAGGATTGTGCAGCAACCTGATTGGGACCAGCTGAAAGCCACCTTGGACACATTTTGGAGTAATAGAAAGACTTTTCCTGATCCACCCAGCAGGTTTTAATAATAATTTTTTTAAAAACGCCTCAGACTGACTACTACAGATGGTCTTTCTTGACTTCATCAATTCTGGCTCCGTGACAGAAAAGAGGGATAAACAAAAGTTGCAGATAATTTAAATACAAAAGGAGTTCATATTATTCGTGCAATGAGTGGTAACAGGTTTGTCATTTGATTTGCAGTGTATGGCCCAGACCTCATGCAAGGACATCAGATAAACAGCAAAGTTTGTCCCTATTTCCACAGGACACTCTCCATGGTGTATCATGCACCTTTCCTCCACAGGAAGGAACATTGGCTGCCTGGCACCATGCCTGGTTATGAAACGTTTGACTGCCTGCCTGAAATGAAGTGGATGGGAACCAGTTCTTTCAGTGAAAATGCCTTCATTTCTCAAAAAGAAATGTAAAACAAGGGGCTGCCTTCTGGCAATGCTAAGCCATGATGGTTTCTTTGGCTTTGGCTTTGGCTTAGCCTTTGTCGTATAAACTCAGCCATTGTGGTTTGTAAACAATGATTTTTAGCTTAGTATATTGTGTCAATAATGGTGCACACACAAAACAATTTTTTTTGCATTAGACTCCAAACGAAACAATCCCATCTGCAAAATTATGCTGAAGGCTTTTTAAATGTTCAGACTGGAAGCCAACAATTGGTGTTAATTTTCTGATTTGTGAAACTTTGGAATATCAGGGATCCAAGTAGCAGCCCAGATGAAATCAAAACTCCAAGGCCAAAGCTTCCTCAAACTATAGATTTATTAGGCATGTCATACTGGCACATCTGGTGGAAACCTGACTGAAGATCCTGGGTTTTCCCCACCCATTTCACACACCCCCTCCATTACACAAAACCATAACATGCTCCAATCAGGTCTTTCTCTCTCCATCCTGGAATCTCTCATCCACATACCTCCAGGTGCTGATGAGAATGACCTTGGTTCCCAGAGGAAAGAATGTTATTTTGGCTACATACTTCCCCACTTATCTCTACTCCCCACTCTCTCTCCCACAGCTCCATCCAGCCTAGCTGTGGCAACCCTGAAGATGCTCAAAGATGGCTCCAGGATTGACAATACATATATATATATAGCACCTTTGTTTGGATAGACAGTATTAGACATATACTAGAACTCTAGAAACAATTATGTCAATTACAAAGCTATGGAATGTAATGTCTAATAAATTTATTGGGAAAAAGGGAATTCATGAGAAAATAGGGGTTCACATGCCAAATTGATTTTATGGAGAAACCCAACTTTACAAATCAGAAAGAAGATAGTGATATTAATTTTATAGATATTTGTTATCAATAAATCAATTTGATATGAAGATGCTAAGAAATGAGTGGAATTTAGAATTAGAAGTTCCTATATTGCTCCTATGTAATAAGAGTTAAGTTCTGTAATAAGAATATCTGTGGACTTCAAATTCCAACTTATACAATAAAAAATAATGTTTAGAATTTGTATTGGACTCAATTGTATAGAAAAGGGCTATATTATAAAAGGGCCAAAGTAGCATATTATTAGAGATGTAATAAGCATAGTGCTTCTTTAAAACTTTGAAAACAGGCATGTTTTCTGTCATGCTCTGATCATTCAGTGGTCAGAGCATTCAGAATTCAGAGAGATCAGAAGATGTGGAAATCAAAATAGTTTGCTCATCCTTAATGTGTAAACGAATTACAGAAAGATATATGAAACTAGTCAGGTTTCAGACATCATACCAAACATAATGCAATTTGATTTGGATTTGGCATGGAATTGAGTTACAGGCAAGAGAAATTATAACTCAACCTCTAAGTTCTGCAAATCCCCCAGATTTTACCAATAGGGACTACACCCTTACCTTTACCATCTGAAGTGTCTGTCTTTGCTCCTCTGTTAGAAAACATGATAGGCAGCCAGTTCATGAGCTTGGTTGTTTTCTATGTTGCACCATTGGCAACCAAAGACTTAGTGGTAACTACAAACCGGGATGGATGCCAGTTCTGATCAATGGCACCACAAGAAGTCATTTTGTGGGTTTAGTGTATTTGTGACTTTAGCCTTAATGGTTTGTAAAGGATCAAATATGCTTAATGTGATGGCCAAACCCTGACAACGTTGTGGAGTTAATTAGTGGATAACTTTGTCATTTTGTATCAGCCCAACCTTCCTTGCAGGGTTGGCAGCAGGGGGGAGAAATAGGAACACTCCATAAACTACTTTGAATCCCCGAGTGAACTATAATATAAAATACTGTATATAAATAAATAATTTTGAAATAATTAGGTTTAAGGACAAAAGATGATCAGATAGTGACATTAGTCACCTTCAAGTCTGTTCTGAAGGACCAGCTAGCAGCCAATCCAGGCCCTTCCTTGGCCTTAGAAAACAGACCACTTGGATAGTGGTGGCTATTTGTGTACAGAAGAATGTCACAGTGTGACCTGAGTCTTGGGGGTGAAGAGGAAGCCACCGCAAAGCTTCCATTAAATAATAAACAATTCTGTGAATTGAAAGCATCTGATGCCCTGTCCCCTCACAGCGCTATCAGGAGGAAACAATTGGGCAGTTTGCTCATTTTTCATAGCACTGGAGGAGATAATTTTACTTTTCAAAGGAAATGAAGGTTTCCAAGCTTTCTCTCTGTGTTCATTATTACACAAAACTGATAATTCCTACATGTAGATGTTCTTTTAAAAAAATATACTTCTAGGAAAACATAACCTTTTTTAATTACAGAGGAAATCTGTTAAATCCGCTCAGATGTTTTCCTGAATTAAATAGGATCTACCCACAGGTAAGTATGCAAAGGTTTGTAAATCAATATCACATGCTTTTATCTGTTTAGTAAGTACTAAAGTGTGCACAAAACTGTATTCTAAATCATCCAAAGCCAGCTAAGAAATCATTTGGTTTTAACTTCAGTTGCATTCATTAATGTCTATCTTCATCATTAGTTCACTGAGAGTTTGAGCATAAACTACCACAAATAAATTCATTGGCGGATTTGAAACTGATTCAGGCTGCCATCCTGTGGGCAGACTTAAACTGAATGGAAAACTTCTGAGTAACAATGCCTGCTGGAAATGTTGCTGGTCCGAGCTACCTTGTCTGAAAAGCATAATTCTAAAGCAGTTTTAAGGAGGATTTCTGTTCCACCAGAATTCACTCAACTTTAATGTCATTGACACTGGAAGTCCTTTTTTTCAAACAGTAATTGTGAAGGACCAACTGGTTTGGGATTAAAAGCAAAAAAAGACAGTTGGGCTGGTTGATCCTATGCATGCCACATTCTAAATATATCAGCGCATAAGCAAATCTATAAAAAGATTTCTTCCCACATTTCAATAAGGCCTAACTAGATAAGGCTATAAGCAAGAAATGGAACCAGGCATGGATCCTGAGGGGAGTCCAATTCAAGTTTTAGGGATAGTCCCCAATTAATGGCTTCCAGTTAGTTTCCCTTAATTCAGTACATTGAAAAGTTCCTTCTGGGTAAAAGGGCAGTGCTCTGACTTCTCTCGCCCTAACCTTAAATATAAATTACAACCCTCAGAAATAAAATCCAGAGGGAAAGAATCCTGCACCAACTGGATGCAATCCCCCCCCCTCACAATAAACAAATTTTGCAATTCCATTTAACACTTACTTAGAAGTAATCTACAGGGACCCCATCATAATCATTCTGGGGTAAACATAAATAGGTCTGACTTTAGTTTCAAGACTTTCTTTCTGCTCTATTCTAATATTGAAGGAAAATTGAAAAGCCACACAAGGTCCAGAACTAGCAATTATGCCTGGATTACATGAGAAAACATGGCTAAGACTGTTCAGCAGCGATAAGGGGAACATACAGAGGATAAATATATTGAATTAAATCACAGCATGTCTTTTCACAATCTATCTGGTAGCCAGCATCAACTCCCCATATTGTCCCTTAAACTGGGACCCTAAAATGGGTTGAAAGTATGTTTCCTGGGAATTTGGGAAATTGACACCCATCTGATATGAAGATCCTTAGTTGGAGATCCTTCTATGTGGTAGCTAGTAGTTGAAAACAATTGGGAGGCACTTAATCAGGTAAGGGAAGGCTGCCTTGCAGTGCTTTACAGTATATAAATATATGCAATGTATAGGTGGGATTACTTTTTTCTTATGAAAAGGTCAGCCTTCTTTATTGCATTCTTCTTGGAAAAAAAGTGTAATCTTGTATTTAAGATCCCAAATCTTAAATCTTAAACTGGATTGAATTCAGTGGTTTTAGGCAAGCACAACTTCGGTTTGGTAACTCCTGTATTTGGAGAGTCAGAAGGACAAACACCTTCAAAGTTCTCAAGTGGTTTTTTTTTTCTCTTCCCATGGGACAGCGAGGCATCCTGGCACTGGTTTGGAAATGCCAAATCAGCCCTCAACAAGTACTTAAAAACAGGAGCCCCACATCATCCCATGCAGGTTTGTTCAGAAATAAATCCTACTAAATTTAAGAAGTTACTCCTGGATTAAAAACAAAAAAACCTGGGTACAGTTTTTGGGGAATAAACCCCAATACCCATAGGGTGAGTTATTGCTGAGCAAATGTGCACAGGATCAGGCAGCTACAATGTTCATCTTTGGTTGATTGTATCCAGCAATCAGAACACACTTACAAAGGGGCATTACCTGCATGCGCCCCTCTGCCAGTTGATTTCCAAATGGCCATTTATGTAACACAAATCTAATAGACGAAGCTGTTTGTAATGTATATTGTGTTTAAAAGCAGACAAGAGGGTGGAGGAGATTTTATTGTTTTAACAAATGTATAGGCTTCCTCCCTTTTATTCTTTTATTTGTAAAGCAGCGAAGTTCCAGTCCTGCCAAGTTCATTTTAGTAAGATTTGAGTAGCTGACTAAATTCTTTTCAAGAGGGTGCTTTCCCATCCATCCACTCCCCGGCCATTATTAGATTAAGTGTACTTTATCACAGTTGTTACATAAAAATATAAGTTTACACTGAAAACCATATGCATTTAGTTGGAGAAAACCTCTTGAATTTAATAGGAATTTACAGAAACAAGGATATTTTTTCTAAATATCTGCATGGAGCAATTGCACAGATTAAAAGAGGGACAAGATAGAAGTGCATTATTCTAACGAAACTAAGAACATAACATAAACTGATTTAACTTGGAACCGTTTAATCACGGACTTTAACTTTCTTAGATTTCAGTCATTCTTAGGTTCGATTCGAGACTCGGTGCTGGGTGATATGGCTTTTAAAACGACCCCCCCCCCCCCGTAGAATTGTCTCTTCGCTCCTTTTCAACCCCATCTGAACACAAATCTCTAGCAACGTGAAAGACGCTTCTTTATGGAGATGGGGGTGGGGGGAGGAGAAGGGAGATGCAGAGTCAAAGGAAGAACTGGGCAATGAGAAAATCGATTAAATGTTGCAATCGGAGAGAAGCGGCCGGTTCCCAAAGTTATAAAAGAGCAAAACTTCTTGATTTTCCAAAATATAAGAGAGAAGCTGCTCCTTAGAAGCTCCTGCTGACTTTTCCTGAGCATTCCCTCCCCTGCCTCCTAGATCAGTTCCATAGATAATTTGTTAATCCCTCGGATTCCCACCATTTCAGGGTCTTCCCAAAGGCTTGACAAGGAGAGGAGAGTCTTCCGCGCGCTTTCCACCCGGAGTAAAAGTTGCCCTTGTTACCACTAAGGCATGCCAGAACCGCTCTAGCGCACACGCTCTCAGCGACTGCCGTTCATTGGAAGCTGCTTTTCGAACCGCATGGGTGGTTTTTTTTTTTTTTTTGGCTCGGGATTTATTTCCTAAAACATGGGTTTAGGATTTCTGTCTGTAGGATTTTCACGGGGGGGAGGGGGACCGAGCAGAAGGGAGGACAGCATTTCAACTGTAAAGGCTTGAAAGTTTATTTTGTGTGTATCGAGTATATGAAAAAGATATTGTTCATTGGCCCATTTTAGGATTTACTGCCGCAACTTGTCCCAACACACGTACACACGCAGCCATCTTTTTGGGTTGCATATGCCTAGGATCCTGCTACCCAATATCTTTAACACCTGCCTAGTTGTCCCTTGCTTTATTAAGAAGAGTATAGCGGCCGCAACAAAATAGATTCCCCCATCAACTTACCTTGAATTTTTATTTGCTTTAGCAGAGTTCAAATAACGTGCGAGTTTGTAATTAATACAAGACAGTGTACGGTGTAAATACTTTTACGCACTGCTCTTAGTTTACTCTGTTAGGGCTTGAGGGACTGGGTTACTCAAAATGTTAGGTAATGTCTGTTGCACTACAGTTTGGTACTTTGCTCCACAAAGTATCAAACTGAATTCAATGTGCCTTACTCCCAATACAGGATGGTCAGATTTCGTATAAAAGAAAGTTTTGGAATATCGGAATCCTCTTCATGTACCCTCTTCTCTGTTATTTAGGTCACATACTCAACTATGGGACCGAAAAACAGAACCGTGGGATTTCAAGAATTCTCTTCAGTTTGATTTAGGAAATATAGTCCTAAATCTTGGTTTGGTGTGGGGGAAGGGACCAGCGGACTTTTCCCATCTTTGGAAATGTAAACTGCTCTGGGAGTTAAGATCTAATAGGCTAAGCCTCTAAGCTGCGATGATTTCTGTTTCTTCTCCACCTCCAGAGAAATGACCTGGCGAAGGACAAGCACAGAAACCCGAAACAACCCCGCTAAAAAGACCGTGGGAGAGCTCTCCGAGTAGCAGACGGCGGGCGGTGAATGCATCCTCTGCCCCCCTCACAGCCCTATTCCGTGATAGGTCTGTGAAGGCGCATTGCCTCTGGACCTTTTCCCACTGCCCCGAAAGTCTCTCTGTAGGATCTGGACCCGCGCAGTGTGCCAGAAGCTGGACTCGGCTCTTCCTGCCCCTTGAATCGGTTCTATTGAAACTTTAAGGTCTGAGCGCGTGGCGTGGCTTTTCCTTTCATACCAGAAAACCGATTCTCCTTCAGAAACGATGCCTCGCTCTTCCCACGGACGATTGGATGAACAGTTTCCACATGCGGCACTGCTTGTCTCCGTCTTTCCCCGACCATCTACTTAGACCGCAATGAAATGGTTACTAAATGGTTTTTGCAGAAAGAAGCTAGCCGGGCTGGCTTCTTCCCCAGCGCTCTCCAGAGGCCGTTCAGAAGAAAGCTGGGTGCGAGCCGCAGCACTAACCAGAAGAGATTCGGCCCACTTCCAAGGTCCCTGTCTTCCGGGCTCGGAGGTTTTGGGAGGATTAAGGGCCTTCCTGGCCAAGGGCACCGGCTTTACTTGATTGGAGGACCTAGCCCGGCTATCTCCTTTGGCATGAGGGGAGAGGGCGCCTTCGGCTTTTCCCGTCGATTAAACCGAGGGAGAGAAAGGGACAGAAAGTCAAATGTAGCCTTTCAGATTACATTAATAACTTCTGTCTGGTAAAAAGCAACCGCCAGTGCGTCCTGTACTTGGAGTTTCTCTCCGAACCCCATTTAAACTGTATTAGACATTAGGTAGATATTATAAAAATTATATATTAGACATCGGGCAATTACACATTAGGCAAATACAAATCTGCTAAATGCGCCTTCCTTCCTTGGGCATCCTATAACGCGGGGGCGGGGATGACCAAGGTTGAATTCACATAACACTATAAATCATAACCTATGCTTTAATAAAACACAATAAAGGTCAAGTAAGCCACATTAGGTCTTAGAGTGTTTAGCGAGCGCAGCTAGGACACAGGTGAAAATGTTTCAGGCAGCCCAGCTACTCCGCTACAAGATAATTCTAGAAATGTGCACCAAAAAGCACTGTCCAAGAGTTTTATTTGCATAAGTTGTCTCTTATGGAAACATAAGACTAAAATCTACAAGGTGCCACATGCAAACACTGTTGGAAAGAATGCAATAGACTTAGACCACAATTCCATCTGCCCCAGTTCCCCAAACATCCACTTTGTAGCAATGCCAAATGGGAATAATTGAAAATATAGCTCTTCTTACATAGAATTAGGGAGGAGGTAAGCCCACCCAGTCTCATATAATTTATCTCCAAATAAAGTAGCAGCTTGGGAAATAAGTCCCACTGAATTCATTGGGATTTATTTCTAACAAAACGTGCTTCTTTGTGGTAGGGCTGCAAATATTCTTATCAGTCATTTTATATCTATCTATCTATCTATCTATCTATCTATCTATCTTGCACAATACTTCTATAATAAAGATGTTTTTTGAAATGGTCTTACTCTCTGAAAAGAATATGTTCACCAGCTATTTTTCACCCTTTTATTTTACAGACCTCTGTCCTACAATCACCTATACTTTTTGTGATATAGATAAAAGATGTTGTAATCATACATATCTTACACGAAAGAAAGAAAAAGATAATGCTATCATAAAGGGCTACTAGGTATCTTTTTCCAATATATGCTCACTGTTGAAGAAAAAATCCATCTGGATTAACACTGCAAATGATGATCTTCACAAGCAAGGACTGCTTTTTTTGCATAGCTTAACAATTTAGAAGTGATAATTACTTTTTCAAGCCTGATACTAACAGCACTTTCAACAGTCAGTCACCAAACCAGATCACAATCTTCTGAAGTTAGATCCTCCCAGGTATCCTGCCATTATTTTAAATGAAATGTACTTCCACATAAATACTGGTATAAAGGGTCTGTCGTAATGCAAGTAAAGGACCCTAAAAGCTTCACACATCAGATGTATTTCTGAGTAAATATAATTAAGACCACTGGGCCATAAGTATTCCTGCTCTAATAATCATGACATGGAAACAAGAAGATTGATTTCAGAGGAATTTACTTATTGGTAATATTCCAAACACTAATGCTTTAAGATCCAGCTATTTAAAGAAGGTTTTAACACAATACATATAAATAACACTGGTAGCTGGGGCAGTGATTTCAATAATATTTTCAGGTGATTATAGTTATTATTACTTCTATTATAACTGAAGTTTATGTATTTTCATTATAACTGAGGTTTATGTATCTTCCTTCTTGTTTTGAATGATCAGCAAATTCCAGGCATGAAAGTGCAAAATAATATAAGTAAAATTCTAAACTTTCTGCTCAAGACTATATGTTAGCAGCTTTTGTAACAAATTACTCACTTTCAGAAAGTAATGGCATTTTTTAAAAGATCTGCAGTATTTGACAAATAGTGGAACAAAAGAAAATCAAACATAAAAGAGAAAAAAGAACATTTTATTGGAGACTATACAAAGGGGTATACAATAAAAGTGCTAGTTATTCTAAAAAAAAGTTGGTCCCAGAAAGGCACAATCCCAAAACAGCTTGCTTACAAAAGTACTTAAGCAAAACTGCTGTGACTCCCCCCTTTCCCCCTTAATACATTTTCTGTTCATCTTCTTTTTCAAGATCAAATAGTGAAACTTTGTTTCACAAAAGAAGAAGAAAGCAGGGGACCACCCATGAAAATTAAATTAATTAAGGCAAAAATAAAGTTAAAGATAGATAAAAAAATATTCTGAATACCCATGTGGAGACTAGGATAGAGGTGTGTGTGTGTGTGTGTGTGTGTGTGTGTGTGTGTATGTGTGTGTGTAAAATAGCATCATTGCAAAAAACAGTCTCCGTTATTACTACTATTCATAATAATAGAGAATAGCTTTGTTTTATCCAAATAATTTTCGTATAAAGTTTATACAGTATAACCTTAATCTTGAGAAAATACTATTTTCTTTTTGTAAAAAAAATACATATACATATACATATACATATACATATACAATTGTTTTAAACTTGTTCTTATAATTTCTTCCCCCTTCAAATCAACTTGGCTACAAGTCGCCCCAAGAAGGAGCCTTTCTGGTAAATTGCACTGCCCAAATGTAAGTACTTTTTGGGACAGTGATATTAAGATTTGAAGAAGTGCATTGTCCCCCTCCTCCATCATTGGGGTCACAGTGGACATGTCTATGCCAAAAGAAAGGCGAAGTGAAAGTCTAGTGCTTTCCATTATTTGTATTAGCCAATCTGTTCAAAATGGCATTTTTAATCTCCCACCTTCTAGATTTCAAACAGTTATTTCCAGCAATTATCCTTTGTGATCAGATTAATCCCATCAATGCAAACCTCTTCCCAACTTTAAACATCCCTAAACTTGTTCAAACTCAAGTACTCAAGTGTCCACATTAACATGTACCGAGCCAGGAAACAAGAAGTCTTGAAACCGAATGTAAACCACAGTACAGTGGAATGAAACTCTAAACATTTCATTAAATTTATATTCACAAAAATGTATTTATAATATTTGCCATTCTTGGGAACAATTTTTGAAAAGAAATCCTAATAAATTTAGGCTGCTTTACAATTTTTAGAACAGAGAGATCCTACAAACCATTAGATTCAATTCTAAGGATTGTGAATTGCGTCAATGTTATTCCTGCTTAAATCCAAATGTAAATCTGATTTAAACATGACTCCAAATTGTTAAACTAAGAGGCCCGATTCAATAGGATTTACAGCCATCGCCACCCTAGAAAACTGAAGTTCAAACCCAATTTAATATTCTGAATAAACAAACTTTTACTGGCTTTTAAAGTTTGGTGGTTTAGCTGTTCTGAGCAGGATATTAAGTTGTTGATTCGACACCTCTCATCTGCAGCGGTTCTTAATTCTTGTTTACCCAAATACGATTTTTCCTGACTTTTTAATTTGAATTTTGACCCCGTTTAAACCCACAATGCAAAGCAAATGCCTCTGCAATCAAAACCCACGTTTCGTTCTTAAAAACATTACTTACTACCAACTCTCCCTGCTTCTGCAAAGTAAGTTCGGGGTGACCACGGAAACGACATCTTCTTCTACAGTCTTGATCCGTGTTGTATCGCCAGTGTTATTTATAAAGCAACTAAAAAATAAAAAAATCCGGAGGCGACTTTAGCTTTAGTTTATTTAGGGCTTGTATTAGGGAGATTGAGTAAAACTCTGCGTCGGCTAACCCCCCCCCCCAAACCTAGTGACCCAGAGGCGGATTTACATCCCAAAGCCGAGCTACTCGAAGCAGAGGAGGAGGAGGAGGAGGAGGAAGAAGAGGAGGAGGAGGAGGAGGTGGGAAAAGTCCTCGGGCACGTCGCGCTCGCCTTCACCTGCAGCCGGAGAGGAGCCGGAGAGCTGCAAGAGACACAGAGATTTTTTGGGGGAAGGGGGTTCTTCTTTCTCCGCTGAAAGTGACTGCATGCACCGGGCATCGGGGTGGGTGGGAGGGGAAGAAGGAACATGATGAGGAAAGGCGATCCAAGCGTTTCTTCAGAAAACACCCCTGTGCGCCTGAGTGTGGGAAGGAAGGGTCGGTGGGCCGCGGGGCGCCCCCTGGCCAGAGACGCGGCTCTCGTCCGCCTCCTCAGAGGTCTATCCGGGGGTGCAAGGCGCTGTGTTTGCTCTCGTGGTCCCAGTACGAACAGTGCATCATGGTCAGCTCGGGCGGCTGGCGCGCACAGGCGAACTGCAGGCCGGCAGCTCCGTTGGGCGCCGCTTGAGGCGAAGGGTTTCCCGCCGAGGCGGCCGCCGCAGCCGCCGCAGCCGCCGCCACCGCGGCCGCGCCCAGCTGCTGGGCCGTGGGGTGGTGGTGGTGGAGGTGGTGGGCGTGCGGGTGGTGGTGCGGGTGCGCGTGGTGGTGCGGGTGGTGGTGGCCCATGCCGTTGTACGAGTTCACCATGGCGGGAAGGCGCGAGTAAGGGCCGTAGGCTGAGGCAGCGCCGGCTGCGCCGGGCCCGGCCGAGAGTCCCATTCCCTTCACGGCGCTGACAGGGCTGCCGTTGGCACCCGGGCTGCCGCCGCCGCCGCCCCCCACCAGGGCCGCCCTTTGGCAGGCCCCGGAGGAAGCGGCCGCGGGCGCCGGAGGCGGCGGCGGCGCGGGCTGCGCCAAGGACCAGGAAGCGGCGGCGTTGAGGAAAGGCGCCTGCAGGTACTTGGCGGGTGGCGCCGTGAGGTAACCGTAGCTGGCCGCCTCAGCCGCGGCCCCGAACAGGCTCTTGCCGGGCTGGAAGTGGCCTGTGGGCGGGCGGAAGGGCCTCTTCATGCGGCGGCGGCGGCGGTAGTTGCCCTTCTCGAACATGTCCTCGCAGGCCGGGTCGAGCGTCCAGTAGTTGCCTTTGCGCTCTCCGCCGCCCTCTCGCGGCACTTTGATGAAGCACTCGTTGAGGCTGAGGTTGTGGCGGATGCTGTTCTGCCAGCCCTTCTTGTTCTTCTCGTAGAAGGGGAACTTGCTGATGATGTATTGGTAGATGCCCGACAGAGTCAGGCGCTTCTCGGCGCTCTCGCGGATGGCCATGGCGATCAGCGCCACGTAGGAGTAGGGCGGCTTCTGCGTCGGGTCGCTCTTCTCCGCCGCCGCCGCGGCTCCGATGGACGACGGCGCTTCGCTGGAAGCCGGGCTCAGTTCGCTTTTGACCGTCACCTCTCCGCCGCCGCCCGGCTGCTTGGCCCGGTGCAGAAGGGCCACCGTGTCCTCGGGCGGCGGCTCCTGGAAGCTGGTGGTCATCATGGCCCACCACCACCTGCTGCCGCGGCTCCCCTCGGAAGGTGGACGGCTCCGGCTCCGGCTGAACGACGGGCAGCTCTCCGGCGCTCCAAACCTCGGCGGCGGCGGTGGCGGCGGCGGCTCCCTCGGGGTCTCGCAGGGAAGATCTGCTCCAGCGGCCAGTCCCGCCTCGGCTGGGTTTAAGTCCGCTCGTGCCTGGTGGGCTTCGGAGTCGCCCTCCGCCTTCCCGTCTCTGTTTTCAAGCGGCGGCCGGCGCAGCGTCTTTTCTGATCCGCGGGCTCCAGTCTCTACTCACTGCTCTTCTGGAGTAGCTCTTTTCTGATTTGTATGGGCTCCGGCGAGTTCCGCTTTCGTCAGGATGCTTCT
>JANHFR010002096.1:304834-317235 GCA_032468015.1 Mimophis mahfalensis | reverse complement strand
AGCGGCATCTTTTTTGCCAATGCGGCTAATACAGGAGGCAGCTTAGGCGGAAAATTGTTGGGTGGCTGGCTGGGTGGGTGGGGAGGAGGAATAAGAGGAAAATCTTTCCCTGCTTCTGCAAGCTGATCTCCTGAGGCGCAGGGGTTTCTTCGAGCGCAGCGGTGGAGGCGGGCTGGAGATGGAAGCCAGAAATCGGCGTTAAAAAAAAGGTCGAGCGAGCTCAGTTGCAGAGAAGCCGAGCGGAATAAACTTCCCTGCCACTTGCTACTTCAGAAGGCCGGGCCGGGCCCCTCGAACAGCGCTGCGCCCCGAACTGAAAGGTTATAAGGCCATCGCGATGGGTCGGACACGACTTCGCAACTAACAACAACAACAAGGCCGTCTGCAAGCGCGTCGGGGACTGGCAGTGATGCGTTTCCTTCTGAAACTTCTTTCCCAGACAGATCGCTTAGTAGAACTGGCTGACCTGGCTGGCCAGGTGACATCTGTCTTCCAAGCCAAACAGCCCTTAACTCCCACGCATATTATGCTGTACGCGTAGCTCTTTCATTGAGACCTTTAGATTCGTCCCCAGTTTTAAAAGAAAGGAAAAGCCCTCTGGAATTTGCCCGGGTTGTTTTCTCTAGACACGCTGTTTGAAAAACAGGTTGTTGAAACAGTTGATTTCAAAGACACCCTTGCAGGTGTGAACAGTTGAGGCAAGGGGGAATGAGGAAAGCGGAGGCGGGGCAGAGCGAGATGGTTTTCTGCAGGGCGATTGCTATACAGGCCACATCTTCTCTGCACCTGGGACTGGGTCTCCGCCCAAACTTTCAACTGCTGAATCCCTCCTGGGAAATCCCACCCCAAAGTCGAAATCTTGATCAGGCTTTGGAAAAAAGCTGATCACGGAAGGACTTGCTGCGTGTCAAGTTTCCAAGTTCCTCCAGCAGGGCTTTTCTGTGTTTTCCTCCCGACCTGTAAACCTGAAGTTCTTCACCTGAACAGCCGCCCCAAAGGAGGCTGCCGACAGCCGAAGGACAGATGCGTCATCCGGTCTGCCTGTCTATGTGCCTCAGTGCGGCTGCTGCAGGAAGGGGAGTGCACGTCGGAAAGGGAACTTCGAGTCAGGCCTCCAGGTTCCTTTCCTAACGCGCTTCTTTGTTCATTCCGGCCTGATAGTACAATTTTTAAATACAAAAAGCTTCATCCTTACAAAAGGCTATAGGGAAATTCTGAATGACTTCCTTCAGTGTTAGAAGAAAATAAACAATATAAATATTTATTGTGCAAATTTAACCAGTTATAGTTTTGAAGAAAGATAAGAAAGATAGCATATGGAAAAGTAATTCTTGAATTCAGTGGGATTTATTCCTACCTTTAGTGTGCCTACCGTAGTCCCTCAACCATTGTTTTTTATATTTATATAACTGAATGGGAAAATTTACTGGCTCTATATTGACAAGCATAAGATGGAGGCTCACTTGTCGGCCTCCCACATTGGATTTAAAAAATACCGAAACATCATAGTATACAAGAACATTCATGTTTTTATAGTAATTTATGGATCTATTTTTGTGTGCGCTATTTATACACATTTATATATTATTTTTGAATGTATATGCTGCCAAACAACATGGGCCATTATTAAAAACTCTTCATCAAACCTGGGAGCGAGTCCCATTTAATTCAAAGGCACTGGCTTTTCATTGATCCTGTGCAATAAAATCAGTTTAATCTGATTTACTCAAAGTTAGAAATATTTAACATCCAATAACAGTGGAATTCTAATACTGTGCATCGTTATTGTATTTCAGTAAAACCATTTCAGTAGCTGATATTTGCAACATTGATTACATTGATTACACGCTTCAGAACCGATATGTTTAATAGGTTGTTGTTATCCATATACTGGAAAAAAGTTTCAGATTGGTGTAACCTAATAAGAGTTTTATTCAGAAAGACATTCAATATTTCTAATGAAATTTATTTTCAGATTACGATGCTCGATATGGGACAATATTGTGATTATTATTTTTTTTAAAAAGAGAAGCATGCAAGTTTTTCCTGACTTGGAAAAGTCAGCATTTGCGTTATATTCAGAGCCTAGGCTGATAGCATTTTAAAAACTAGAAACAAAATTCAGAAGACGTTCTAATGAGCAGAGTGGCACCTAACTTTCCCTTATATTTGATATATTGATTAAACCGCTTAAATCGTTACATAAAGATAAATCTCTCAAGGAGAAGTGCATGAAATTGACAGCATGGCTGAAAATGACATGTTTTTAATGGAAGTGCTAAAAATAATCTTTAGCATTGTTCTGCCAGAATCAATGCTGACACTTCACTAATTGGTACCCATCCTGAATCCATAAAGCTATTTATAAAACTATCTATAAAGATACTGCATTTCTCAAATTCAGATCACCATCGCTGTATAATTTCAAGTCCTCAGATCAAGTGTGTGAGTGGGAAAAACGTTTTTGGGACTTTTTAAAAAAATCGCTGATGGTGATCCGGATGATCCAATGGTTAGCTCCTGTGTAGATTCGAAGACATTAAAAAAAAAAATCTTTAGGAATACAGTAATTGCTTCCTCTCGCAGAGAGACGGGTTTCTGAATCAGGCACACAGGGGGACAAACCTCTGTGACTTCCAATCCCGGGCGGATTCCTTCCTTAATCCAAAACGCTTTGGAGCCTGGGGATAGGAATGCCCTCCGGCCCCTGTCGCAGCTCGGCCCCGGGTCTGAAAGTGCCAGCGTCCGGCCCCAGCGGAAACCAAGCCGGGGCGCCCGCTGTGATTATGAATCGCTGCTCTTTTGAGGTCGGCGGTGTTTAGCTAGTTAGGGCCAGTTTTTTCCTTGACCACCCAAGCCGGCCGGGGCTGCTTCGCTTCGCACCCCCCACGCCCGGGAGGCATTTCCTTCCACAGGTGTAGCAGTAGCAGCAGCAGCAGCGGAGCCTTGTGACACATGTCAGCACCTCTACCAACTACAGATTCCTGCCTTTCCAAGCTTAGGAAAATCAACGGTGCCGGTGGAAGCGCGCGAATCTATGGAAGGGAGCGCAAACCCCAGCGCGCTGGTCCATCGCATCAACGCCTTCTTCCCCCCGTACACCAATCTTCCAATGAGATTTGAAGTGCAATCCAAGGCAGAAGCAGGGCAAAAATGGAGAGGGAGGTTAGGCAGCGTTTTCTTGCTGCTTGGCGCTCATTCTAGGTCCGCAACTTATAGCGGAGGTTGCGCTTTCGCTTCGGCGAATTACCCGTCTCGCCCGCCCCCCTTGGCTTCCCTCCCTCTCCTTCGCCCCCATCTGGTCAGTCAAAGGCTGCTTGGGCGTCCCTGACGAAGGATTTTCAGAGAAAACAGGAGGCAATCGTGGACGGTTGGGCTCAGCGGGTTTCCCTTTTATAGAAGCGATCAGTGGATGCTAGGGAGGCTCGCTTTTTGGGAACGTCGCCGAACTGTCTAATGGCGCCGGACTGAGGCACAGTCGCTGTTCAAATCAAAAGGCTTCCCTTAGTGACTATTGTTTTACGCTGATTTCTTTGAGCCCATGAATGCTATTTTTATTTATTATTAAATTTATATGCCGCCCATCTCGCTATTCAACGCGAGTCTGGGCGGCATAGACTTCTTCAGAGTTCCTATTAGCCACTTATTAAAAATACGGGTAACAATCGTACGTAATAGCAGGATTAGCAGTTTGTAATAATGTTAATATTACTAGTAATAATAACAAGTACTACCATCGCGATATGGGTGAATTTAAACACCCAATCTCTCTGAATCTCAAATTATATGACTTTCAAATGCATAAGAATTCGTGCAACCAGATTGAAAGCCTAAATTTGAGAGGACAGTAATCCACAGCCCATTTCCCAAAAATTCCTATCGAACTTGGGTCAGTGGGTTTGACTCTCAGATCTGTGACCATAGGCTTGATCCTGGATTCTAATTTAGATCCAATGAAGTCCATACAGAAGACATAATGCTATTTGCTGAATGTAATATTAGTTTGATTGGAATTATTAGGACTGGGCTGGCAGTTGACTTTAGTGCCATATATTAAACAGCAGTCCGAGGTTAATTTTCAAGACTGTTTGTAATACAAATTGGGCAGTAATTATTTTATAAATCATCTAGACATTTCCAAAAATGTTGAGTTCCTTAAGGACCTAATGTACCCAACAGGCACCAAGAAACATTGGAAAAAGATTGGGTGTGAAAGGAATAATAATCTCTCTGTGTGTGTTTATATGTGTTGGAGTCACAGGCATGAAAGCATTTCTGCAGTAAAATAGGCTTTATTGCATTTATGATAAGTATAATGCCCATTTGGGACTTTCTGCAAAAGTATTCATTTTGGATTGATATCTGAATCATAGGAAATTCTACTCCTTATGATAAGAGAAACTTTATCATAAAAGCAAGAGCAAGGTATGCTGTTAATTATGAAAGATGCAAGAAGCTTAAAAAGTGGCATATTGTAATCCATCAGTTCCTGGGCAGTTCAGGAAACAGCAAGAAGGGAAAATCACTTTCTTTTCATTGAAACAACCTGGGCTCAGGAAATATTAATTGCTTTCCATCACAAAGATTGACAGATAATGGTGAGTCAGATTGTTGAACTGAATAACAGTACACTGCAAGTTATGGAAGGCATGGGACACAACAATTTCCTGGGTTTAATAAATATTATATTATAATAGAAATAATAATGATGATGTCCCAATTATTTCCTTCTTTTAGTTAGCCCTGCGTGAACAATCCAGCAGCCAACAGTTACTGGGAAGTAAACCATGTTGTACACAATGGATTGACTTTTCCAGTGAGTACCCATTAAATTGTGATAAAGCAAGCATTCAACTTTGACTGGATCATGCTTCAGCCCTTAAATATTTACAAAGTATAGCACATTAAATTAAAGAGGTTAAACATTAAGACCTATCAAAACAATTCATCAGTTAGACTCAGACCATTCCCTGTAAAGTGGTCCCAAATATGGTAAGCAAATTTGGGCAATTTAGATCACATTTTTCATATTCTGGCGGAATGGAAACTCTGAAGTTTCATTTATGTCACACACAGACAAATGCTAAAGACAACAATGAAAAGAAATCTGTTAAACCCTTAATATGCCAATTATATATCTTTGGCTATTTAAGTATATAATAATTCATACAAATTAGAGGAGAAATGGAGAATTTTTAAATTATCCAAAAAAGTCCTATTGTTATTTCAACAATATATAATTGCTTTTTACATTTTTTGTAAAGTTATCGGTATGTTCTCTGAAGCACTATAATATAACGTACGTCCGGATCCTTTTAACAACTAAATGTATTATATATTTTGGAGGTGAAAAAGTTTAAGCAAAAGGTTGTGTGACTGGATCAGAAAATATTCCTATCCTAAGAACGCCTCATTTATCCATTTAAGTATTTTTTTTTTCCTGGGCGGCCTACACTGGGGGAGAAAAGTATTTCTCATCAGGGCAACACTAGGAAAGAAAACCAGCACTTTTAAATAGAGGTAACCCGCCTTTCTGTTGTAGTCAGATGGACAAGAGAGTGTTTTAGATTTTAAGTAAAAATGATAACGAAATTTACCTTTTTGGCAGTGTAGTCGGAAACATTTTGCTCCTTCTTAAACGCCAGGTTGTCCCTCAGTCCCTTCAAAGGTAATTCTGCCCCTCCCCCCCAATGAATGGATTCGAAAATCTCTTTTGCTTGTTTCATTTTAGGAACCGCCTGAGCCGTTTCTGTCGCCCTTACATTTCCCGACTCCAAAAGAGTCAGAATGCAGGGACTTCGATTTGTCTTGGGAACGCCGAAGCCTCTGGATAGTTAGGGAAGGGACCAGGAAAGGGTGTTTACACATTGCGGAACAAGAGGTTGCGCCGTCGGTTTGGCCGGCCGGCTGTTTTGGGGAGGGGTACGGCAGGACGCAAGGCAACCGGCATGCATTTTAATCGACCTTTGTTTTGCAATTTGTCGATCGTCTGCCACTTTAATGCAGGGTCTCTTGAAACTTGCCCATTTCACAAGAAAGAGGTCTACTTGTGAGTCCTTTTCTAATCCTTTTGCGTTCTCTTCTCCTGGTCTCTTGACAAGAATGAACCCAGCTTTACCCAGATTAACTTCAGCAAGACCAAACTACAGGAGAATGTAATCTTCCCAAGAATAAAAGCCTCGGGGTTGCTTTTCTTGTGGATCTGTAGGTATCACCTCCCCTCTTCCATTTCCTATTTTCAACATGCTTGTTACACCAAAAGTTTTGAGAATGATTTGCCTTTCTAGAGTCCTCTGTCTCTTTCTCCTATAAACTTGCTATGCTTTATTTTAAGAGTCTGGATTATTTGTTCCAATAACAATTGAAAAAGGAAAGATGTTACATATAAACATGACATTTTAAGCATGGTTTCATACTCTTAAAGTAATGACACTAAAGGAAATACAGTCTGGGAATTAGAGGTGGTTATTCTTGAGAGGGAATACATCAGGTTTAGATTGTCTTTTCACAGAACAAGTCCCTTCTCCAATAAGTTTTTAAATGCCCTTTTGGTTTTGTCCTAAAGAAACTAAAATTAGGCACAACTGAGATGTACACATGTGCATCTAATCAGATATTTTATGAGATCTATTCTATAATCAATTGCAAATATATACCCAAAGGGGAAACAAACATTCAGATATGCTGAAAACATATGGACAAGTTGAAGAATACCAGCATATATATGTGGCTATGTCATGTCACTGAAAGTAGAGGGCAACATAAACTGCACTTAATTATATGAATTGTGTTCAGGCTGGAATCTTATAGAACCTAGATAGAATTAAATGGGTCTGCATTCAGGGCCTTGACAATACATACCTGTCCATTGAGCAAATGCATGCCCATAATTTAATTTGCACTCTGAGAATCTAATGCCTTTGGTCCCCACTACCACAGCCTGTCCTTGGATAGGATATAATTTGAAAACAGCTTCAAATGCCATCCTTATATTTCATGAGCCTCTTAAAAGTACCCGGATACAGGATTCACAATATGCAGATCTGACTTTATGTAATATGAGTCCTGCATACTTTGGGTTTTTTAAAAACGTAAATAGTCACAGTGAACTCTGAACATACATTGATACAAGTTATGCAAACTGAAAAAAGGAAATGGAAAGAGTAAAAATAGGGAAAAATGATTTCCATAGTTCTATACTGGAAGAATGAATTTTGTTTGAATGATTCTTCAGTGAATCAATAAAATAGTAGAGATAATCATGTGTGTGTAAACACTCACATCATAAAAATCACAAGATAGGAATAGGAAGGGATCCTACTTTCCACTGGTCTCTGTTCAAAGACAAGGCAATCATTTTTGAACTCGGAGCAATTCAAGATATTACACATTACAAGCAAGTAAGAGGGTCCTACACAATTGCAGAAGTAGTTTCAGTTTACCATAAAGTTGAATACGCTTTAGTTGAAAACGAGCTAAATACACATTTAAAAATCATTGGAAGTATAATTCATACTTCCAACGATTTTTAACACTCTTTTAACACTCTTTACACTCTTACAATAATTTTTCTATCTTAAAATATATCCAACTGGAGTTTCTAATTGTCCACAAAAAGTACTATCTGGCTGTAGAAAGTAGCTAACTATACATTTTGTAAATAAATAATTATTTTGCTAATATGCTCAATCAGGATAACAGAATAACAAAAGTTGGAAGGGCCTTGGAGGTATTGTGCAGTTTTCAAATTTGGACACTGTCCTATTGGTAACCAGATTGCTAGTTTATGTGGACAGTCATTAGAATCAGACTCCCATTCACCTCACAGCTGATCTTTGGTCTGTGTAGCTGAGCTGATTAACATTTTCTTTCCTGAATCAAGTTTCATACTTTCAGTAAAACGTTCTTGCAAGTGATTGTTTGCATCTTTGAAAAGCAGAAGAGAAGCCATAGGGACTTATTTCCACATCTTGTCTCATCAAAGGTACTGTATGGGATTTGTTGGAATTCGAGACTGTGGGTGCATTTATCTGAACATCAGAAGTCATATCCAGTTTGGTTGGACCTCAGATGATCTTTGCAGAATTAAGTCTAATGTGTTTAGGGAATAGCTATCTTTTAATCAACTGTATTAATGAAATTCAGTAAAGCAGTCTAACAGGTTGCAGAGGATAGGCACTAACAGATCCTAATAGATCCTAAAGGGTCTATTCCAGAAGGGGAAGTTTTCTTTACATTTTTGTGTGTTCACCCACTTAAAATGAGAACTGTGCCATTCATCCTTCTATTTTTGGACAATTTATATTTATATCATTCCTTTGAATCAAGTCATGAATAATTCATTTAGAGTTTAGTTAGTGTGTTGCATACTAAGTCTTACTCTTTTAATAAACTCCCTAAGATCTTTTTGGAGAAAAATGTTGTTTGTCTCCCCAGATATCCCCTCATTCCTCTAGGATTCTTTTCCTTCCTATATTTGTGAATGTAACCTGACCATTATCTAGTGTCAATAACCCATTATTATTTATAAATATGTATATCTAAAAATGAAGGGCATAAAGAGTGAAGGCTACAGTATTCCATAGCGTAACGTGGGATGAAGAAAAAAATAAAAAATAAATCTCAAGGTGTATATGTACATCAGTGGAAATGATTGTAAATTCACTCAATAAGAATAGTTTACACAATGAAAACCAACATCCCCATATGGATATAGCAAAAGTTCTATCCCGAGAAACATAGACAGAACTAAGTTGGGAAAAACTATTCAAAAAGACTCTCAAAGGACTCTCTTTACTATAAACTTCTCTTTAATAACTGTTTATTGCCAGTTTGAGAACTTAGAACTCAATTAGTACTAAAACAGAAATATTAGCTACATTCTCCCTAAGTTTTTAAGGAGAAACTTATTATAAGTGTGTAAAAGAGAAATGTTTCTAAACAGTAATAAAATTTAAGGCTAGAACAGAATTCTGAAACTTCCTAATTAAAAATTGGAATAAATCCCCAGTGTAATTTTTTTTTAATACAACTGCTTCATTTCTCCTGCAGATTTATCTCTTTACCCCTCATTGAAGGGGTAAATAGAACCCCATATTAAGCAGGAAAAGTATTGATTATCAAACCCCACTTCTTTACTTTTATGAAAGGCTGTGACAGGCTATGTTTTCTGGTTATGTGCCAACATTTGACATCACTCAGCACACTGACAATATGAATTATTTATTTATGAATGAAACTCAATTGTGAGAAGAGTAAATTAATAGGTTTATTCTTTAGCTGTTCTAATTTCACCTTAAAATGTAAACTTCAAACTTTTCATTCACAAATAATTAAGTGTAAAGGAAAAAAAGTGTTCTAATTCATTAAAAAAACACATATATTTTGAGGAAGTACATGCAACATCTATCCAAGTGAAACATGAAGATTTCACAGAGGTATTTGATTGAAATCTCAAAGGGGATGAGGATGAGAGGAAGCTTGAACTGGAAAGTTGCAAGTTCTTGTGCTCACAGAGATTGGATGGATTCAAAAGACTGGTCATCAGACCAAATGTGAATTGGTTACAACTGATGGATGCACAAGTAGATGTTGATATGGGGATGAGTTTATTTGTCCTTTATTTATACACTTACCCATTACAGTTCTGCAGGATGCCTATAGCAAGCCAACTGAACATTACAGATGAAAATAAACGAATTTGCTTCATTTGGAACAAAATACAATATGGTTAGGAAGACAGTTTGGTTTAAAGACAAGGAAGAGAATTATATTCAGCTAAAACCTGAATCTGATTTCTGTATACATTAAAACCAGCTATATTTTATAAGCTAATCAAAAGATATAGCTTGATTGCCTGTACCAGCTTTTGTTCTCTCAATAATATTCAGACATCAAGCATTGTAACTCATTTGTCATATATCTTCTTTCTTGTATGACATGAAACATCTGGATTTTACTACAATAGTAACCTATGTCTGGAGAGATGCATAAAAGAGAATAAATATTCTATATAACATGCCAATATTTCTAAGACAGCATTATTCTGAAGTCTTCCATAAGCCACTTCCCTTGGTAGAGGGTATTTTTGTTTATTGCTTTTGGTCAGTCTTGGGTCGTGGTTACCACATAGATAAGTCTATGTAATTTTCTTGACATTTCTAGAAGTAGTTTGCCCTTACCTTCTTCCTAGGATTAAGAGAAAATGACTGACTCAAAGTCACCCTGTAGGCTTTATGTCTAAGGTAAGATTGAAACTTAAAGTCTCCCCCAACAATTTCTAACCCAATACTTTTAATCACAATACCAAATTGGTTCTTTCTCAATAGTATAGAATGATAAAATATTTGTGCTCCATTTCTTTCTCTTCTTCTGTAAGTACACATATGTGAGCATCAGAGGTGGTATTCAGCCAGTTCCGACAGGTTCCGGAGAACTGGTAGTGATAATTTTGACTGGTTTGTAGAATTGGCAAATACCACCTCTGATTGGCCGACACCAGAAAATACCACCTCTTATTGGCTGACAGCAGAGCCATGCCCACTAAGCCATGCCCACAGAACCAGTAGTAAAAAAATTTGAATCCCACCACCAGTGCGCATAAGGTTAGTTTCAACCATTCATCAGCTGTCAATCTTCTTAACTTCCATTGTTATGTCTCTGGACCTATAAAGGCGCTGCAGACATTTTGGAGAATATAGATGGAAGCCTGTACATAGAGTCCAATAGTTCAGTTTGCAGGCATTTCTGGGCCTCTCCCAATTTAAACAAAACCAAAACCCAGGCAAGCCATAAGTTAACAATCTTGAGTTCCCACTTGATTGATTTGCTGGATATAAATTATATGAATTAATACATGATAGCTAGTTAGATAGACAGGCAGGCAGACATTTTCACATAAATGGGGAACTTGCACCCAGGTATGGTGATGCTTAGAATCACTACATTGTCTTACTTCAATGCCATAAAATTTTAAAAAATGGTATCTTTAATAAAACAAATACAGTATTCTTGAGAATTTCAATTGAAAGTGTATGCCACAGGGAAGAGTAAAGGTAATATATACCTATGCTATAGACTAAAAGCCTCTCCACCTTGGAATTTCTGGTATTGTTCTGTCTGATGATGAATAAAGGAATTCTCAGAATTATACCTTTTCTATTGTTCTTGGATGCAGGGTGAAGAAAAAAAAGGTATACAGCCAGTACAACTTTATAGTAACAAAAATGTTCCCATCCCATAGCAATATAATCACTTAACCATTTCCTTTTAATATAAAAATTCTGTTCTATCTGAAACAGCAACTTAAGGATTCTAAATAAATAATACTTGGCCAAATTTAGCATTTGGATTATACATAACAGATGGTACATAAGCAATTTCTTCTAAAATTTTATAACATTAGGCAAAGACCATGTCTTATTGAACAACTGCATGCTACATTCTCTCTCCAAGAGATGGAAAAGATGTGGCACACTGAAAATGTAATTAAAAGACACTCTTATTTCTTCCCTTCATCACATGAAATAATGAAGTAGAATCTCAATGACACAATTCTGGGCTCATCTAGTGCAATAAGTATAATTAAATTGTATGATCCTTGGGGCAGAGTGAGTGTTTCTTATTTTACTTTAAAGCATTGTCTTCTTTAAACAATCTTAATGTGTGCTGGCAACGTGCAACCTACCAGCCTAATTTTAAATACATGCTTTATTCTTTTTAATCATTGTGCTATATTGGTTAAACACACAGCAGATGTCAGTACATTACACATTTTAGGAACGCTGGTTATAGATTATAAATAAAAAAGCGCCAATAGTGCAATGTAATGGATGGAAACAGCAATATACGAGACTAATAAAATATGTACTTTGGCTTAAAATGTGTTTTTAATATTCAGAACCTCACACCTCAACAACTTTTTTGAGCTCTCATTGTGATAGTTTTATGTAGTACTTTTATAGAGATTTTTGTATTAAGGGCAGGAATAGATTTTTAGCAATTTACCAAACAAACAAAAAAATGGGATAGTTTCTTATTCCTTGGCCACTGTTTTAGCAGTAATGAAAAATAAATCCCCGAGAAACAACAGTTCGGTACACAGCATGGCTAGGTCAGTGTATGGCCCTGCTGAAATCAGAAATGCTATCTTTAAATGGGAAAGCAATAGAAGACAAGTGTTTCCCTGATTAGAAGGCCATTGGTGAAACATGATTGGGTCATCAAATCCCAGTTTATACAGATTCCTTATTGGAAGTGAAATTCTTAATCTTATGTTCATTTCTCAAGTATCACCCTTAATTGTGATGGGAGTCTCCCGATACCCCCATGTAACACCTCTTCTCCACGAGCTGCATTGGCTTCCAGTTGCCCTCCGGGTGAGATTCAAGGTGCTGGTGTTA
>JANHFR010002096.1:264752-277197 GCA_032468015.1 Mimophis mahfalensis | reverse complement strand
CAGAGGTGTTACATGGGAGTATCGGGAAGCTCCCATCACTACTCGCGCAGCTGCATTCTGCACCAGTTGAAGCCTCCGCGTGGTCCCTAAGGGCAGCCCAAGGTAAAGCGCGTTGTAGTAGTCAAGCCGAGAGGTCACCAGCACATGATGGTTTTATGGTCTAAACCGTATAAAACAAATGTACAAACTCTTAGGTAAAGAGAGGATAAAAATGGTCACTTCAAAAGCAAAGCATCTGAGTATATCTCTGATTTTTCTGGGACCCCCAGGTGTGGTGACATAACCAGCTCTAAAGGGACTTCTGGAATGTAACAAGGGATGGAACTAATTATAGGGGAAGAGTGTTCCATATAGTAGGCACCACAACAGAGAAGAAAGATCTCCTGGGACGAACCAATGTTAGATTTTTAGCTGATGGTACCTGAAGTATCCTTCTCTGACCAATCTAACAGGGTGTATTGAAATAACCATGGAGAAGTCATCCCTCAGATAGGCCAATTCTGTGCCATGAAGGGCTTTAAGGTTAAAACCAGCATCTTGAATTGAACTTGGGGGAAAAAATTCAAACTGGCAACCAATACATCTTGCAAAGCAGAGTTGTAACAAGCTATAGTGTTTGTTGCTGTATTTTTATAAGCTGGATTATGTATACATCCGATATAATATCCTGCTGTGGCATAATACTTGGATATTGCTTTAGTAACTGGATAAAATTTGCAATGAAGAACAATTTTTCTGAAACACCAAGGAATCCAGTGTAAAATCTCACTGAATGTGGCAGGTTATGATTATATTTATTTTCTTTTTCAAGGAGCAATCTAAATCTGTCAAAGTTTTGGAGAAAGGTTACAGGTTGAAGACAAGGCAGGAAATAAAAGGTAATATAATTCTACCCTATTGACTTCATGTTGTAGTTTTCTGTGTTGATCTTGGGTGTGCAAATATTAAAAAAATGCAGTAGGTACTTCAGTGATGTTCAGCACAAGAAGTGACACAAAATTTTAACTTACATTTCCAACTATTCCTGTTTCTTAGCTCTTAGTGTCTTAGTTTGTCAAATGTTTTGCTTTGGGATCCTGGATTGTTGCAATTTTGAAAGATGATCATTTTAGAAACTCATGATTAGATTTATAAAGTAAGACAAAAATCTTAGTTAATTTCATTCCATCTAATGCCAGTACAGAAAATTAACTGCTACAGCAGTCTTCCCCAGCACAGGCATCCTTTAAACATATAGACATCCTTTAGAATTCCCCAATAAACATAATATTTTGGAGAATGTAATGAGCCAAACTCTATAAACACAGATTGGCAAAGCCTGTGCTACAGAATGCCTTATAAGTGGTCTTTCAGTTTTGACTTGCAGACTTCTGTTGAAGGAGAAATTGTTCTCTAAGGTAGCCTAGACCACTGTGAGAATTTGTACCGTCAACAAATTCTTTCCAATATTTAATCAGCTCTTCCTTTACCACTAGACCTGTCTTTTGAAGCAAAGGGAACACTGTGTTGTATGTCCCTCCATTATTAGATATTGTTTATCTTGCTGGATACTCACTTTTGGGTCCTTTCTTACTGGTTTCTATGTTCCAGGAGGCATCTGACATACCACAATTAAAGCCTGGCTCCTAAATTATTCTTGGATTGATCTAGCAGGATTGTTCTTGTGTTTTTCTGCAGGTATATATGAAATTGGCAGAAGGGTGTAGTCTCCAAGAGATAACTCTGGAAACAAGTTCCTAACAACTGATCACAAAACGAAGGAGATGAATGCTTATTTATGCTAGTCCATCACAGAAATGATAACATGAAATGAGAACTTCCACTCAACATCATATCTATCCTTAGTTCACCTTCAAGCCTCTTAAAATATCTCCTGTGGTACCATGAAAAAATATTTAAATAACCAATTTATGTATGTTTTGCTGCAACAAATCTAAATAGTAAAAAAAACCAAATTTTAAAGTATTTTTGCTATTCAAAATTTACATTACAGTATTTGTAACATTCTGAAAAATGTTCTGTGTTACCTGAACTGTCTCTACAGTTCAGAAAATTTTACAGAGAGCAGAAATCGAAATTAACCACAACTTGTTAAAATGGTTTACTATAGAGACGCTGTCATAATTATATGTCATTTCATCCAAGTTAATATAAAACTAATAGTACATAGTATAATATGCTGCATGGTTAAATATGCAGTAAGAAAAATATAAACTAATACAGTACATAAAATACATTGAGTCAGCACAAAATAAGATAATTGTTTTATTCATGCAGCTGAAAAGACAAACAAAATACACTAGACTCAAGTAAAATTAGGATATTATGCACATTATATACTCAAATGCTCCTCCATTATGAATCCAGATCTGTGGTCACTGTGGTCTGAACCATTGTGACTAAAAATCCCTTCCCCCACCCAACATTTTTAAAATAAATATTTCAATTTCAGGGCAAAACCTTGGACAAAAATGACAGATATGCTAGTAGGTCATAGTGGGCAGATTTCACTATTCTTCTGAGGAACATAAATGTTTCTGTATCCTTGTTGCTTCCTAACTGAAGAATGCTAAATGTTTACACTCTTGATCTTTCAAAAATTTGTGCTTTTACTATTTTGTGCAAAGGTCTGAATGAACTTAATTTGCTGATATAATCCTGGTCATTTGAAAGCACTGTCATGTAATCAGCATGAATTAGTCAGGGTACCTCCATGGCTTCAGCAAGCAGTCCTGAAAACTTTTCAAAATCTTTCCTCTTTTTGTTTTTTATTTTGGTGCACTAATTTGTGCAGTAATTTGAATGTTTTGCAGACTTGATTTATTTTTTGTTATTATTTATTTGGGAAAGCTGAGTTGATTAGTTCTATGGATTACCTGAATTCCCAGTTGGTCAACTGAAAGGAACAAGAATGTACTGTATCTCTGATTGGTTCATGTTGTTTTCCATGAATTCTGTGCATTTTGTGGTTGGCAAAAATAAGGCTGATTTGAAGTTGGCTTCAGAATGATTTATGTGAAATTGTGGGATGTTATTAGTGATATTCTTTCTTCATTATCACCTGGATGATAAAGGGGTTAGACCAGGGGTAGGCAAACTTGGCTCTTTTATGACTTGTGGATTTCAACTCCCAGCATTCCTCTTCCAGTCATGTTAGCTCAGATGACTGGAAGAGGAATTCTGGGAGTTTAAGTCCACAAGTCATAAAAGAGCCAAGTTTGCCTACCCCTGGGTTAGACCATTTATACAACTGTTCCCCCCCCCAAAAAAGCATACCCACAGAACTTTACCAAAAAGTACATCACCACTCAACCCACTACAATACAACTGATACAAGCTAAGAAAAGGACAACACTGCAGTACACCAAAAACATTGCAGAAGCAACCAACAGACTATCACCACATAGCATCACACACAAACCAACTAAAACATATTAAGGAAAGATATGGTAGTTGGTTGTGGTGAGTTGTCCCATTCAATCATTTGGAGCAACCTCTTTGGACTCAGTGGTAAACAAACTTTTCTTTGATGCTCATTCATTTATTCATTCATTCATTCATTCATTCATTCATTCATTCATTCATTCATTCATTTAATCGAATTTATATGCCGCCTCTCTTAAAAGTGAACAGAAAAAAATAAAGTCCTCTCTCTGAAATGCCTGCATTTGTATTTTCCAAAATGTATCGGGTGTAATAAATTAATAATTTTTGAAAACTGTTTCTTCATCTTCTGTTAGGTACATTTAGTCGGGTGGGCTCAAAAATGTTAGCAATGGGTTCTCTGCCCAGTTGCTGGGTGGTGTGGCCATGGTGGGCGTGGCCTAGTCAGCTTCCTGCATCACAACGGGTGTGTGTGTCATTTTTCACCTGCCCCTGGGCTCTGGGAGGCTTCTCTGGTCCTCCAGAAGCCGGAAACAGGCCCACTTCCTGCCTTCCGGAGCCTCTGGGAGGTTCATTTTTTACCCTCCCCAGGCTCCAGAGACTTTTTTTTGAGCCTCCAGGAGGGTGAAAATGGCCTGGGCTTTGGAGGTCCTCTGGGGGCCCAGAAACAGGCCATTTCCTACCTTCTGGAGCCCCCAGGAGGCCCATGTTTTTGCCTTCGCCGAGTCTCCATGTGGGCTTTGCACTTACCTGCCATCCAAAACAGGCTGTAAGGAGACTCATGGGAGGGGCGGAATGGGTTGGGCAGGGCTAGTCAGGAGTGGAATTTTGGAGTTCACCAAACTGGGGAGACCCTTAGCAAGAGGATTCCCTGAACCCCTGCGAACCGCCAGCAAGTTCACCCCTGCATTTAGTGCCTTTTACTTGTAGTTTTCTTCTCACTTTAAGAGCATTATGGCAAAGGATCAAAAACACTCACAGAAGTGCAAAGATGAAAGGATTAATCAATCAATCAATTTTGGAATGCTTTGCCTTAGGTGTGAGAACTGGTTGTAAGTCACGTTTTTCAACACCATTGTAACTTCAAATGGTTGCTATACAAGTAGTTGTATGCCAGAACTACTTGGGGCTCTGATTTAACCAAAAGCCAAGACTGTCTCTCAAATACTTTTGACCCAGCAGCATACATGGGTTGGATTATGTTTCTTTATTATAATTATAGCACCTGATGTTTACAGGACTATAATAATAACTATAACAGTAGTAGCTGCTGTAGTACCATTATTTTATTACTGTACAGGTTCTAAACTATTGGGCTTAATTCTGAGCTATGCAAATTGTTTAATATTGGAGGTTTATATCAGTTTTTAGGTATGAGATTAAGATATATCAGTTTTTAGGTATGAGATTAATCAAAATTGGCAATATCTTAATACACATTAACCACTCTACACCAATTACAAGATTTGTGTGTTTATTGCATTTACATCCTACCACAGTATAAAAGACTCATGCCACATAATACCTTTTTCCACTGTAGAACTTTATATCAAATTGAATTCCTTCCTTTTAATATTTGATGGCATCAGCGAAGTCATTAATAGAAAAAATGTATTTTTTTCAGGATAATTTTGTTTATAATTAATGCATTCATTTCACCATTGCCAACTAATGGTAGTGAAAGACAAAACCTGTTTATCTGATATGCATCTGTCAGGTTGCTCCTCATCTCCAGCGTGGCACATCAGGGATATGACACTGAAGGAGCTACTGTTTTGTTGGCATGTCTAATAATTTCATTAATGACATTTAGTTTCCAGATTTGCTTTATAATCCCTTGGTCTGTTTATTAGAGGAAAAGAGAAGCACAAATCAAGATGACATTTTGGAAAAAAAAATGTAGCTTAGACCTAGCTGGAACATCTGAACCTTTTCCAATATTGAATATTTTATCTCTTCAGCAGCAGGTCCAACCATTTAGGAAAATTAAAGGGGCAAATGGTAGAGAGATTGAAGCAGATGAGAAAGTATGTTGTTTCTGGTTACACAGGCAATTAATATGGCCTTTTCAGTTTATCCCTCACTTATCTTACCCTTCATCTGTTTAAATTTAAATGGGTCAACTATTATTAAAATTATTTCAAATCACTCAGCTCCAATTTCATATTACTTATTTGTATCTCCTCTATAACACCAATGTGTTTGTCTAAGCAGGTGTTGTAAATTTCTGCCAGTAGAATTCACTCCAGGATTTAGCTTCCCATCAGCACTTCATCAAAACCACTCACCTTTAACTGGACTTTAATTACTTTGCCATATCATGGTGATGATTAGAAAGAAAATTTCTATTCTGTAAAGTGTGAGTGTGTGTGTGTGTGTGTGTGTGTGTGTGTGTGTATGTTTTCTTAAGTTTTTGCGGGTATTTATGTGTATGGCATTATGCTTTGTTCGGGTATTTTCCCACGTCTTCATAGTTGTGCTTTTAAAATTCTAGCGACATTTCGGTAAAATCTCATTTACCATCTTCTGGCTCATATGTAGAAGGCAGTGGCAGCTGTTTCTGGTGGGGTTTTTTTGTTTTTTGTTTTAAATTTTGAGGAAATATGTCCAAACTTCCAGGAAATTAGGAATGGCAAACAGACCTGACCACACTAAAATGTTATTTTATATAATAATATATAATATATACTTTTGCCACCAGTAAATATTGTGAGATTATGTATAATAGCTACCAGGGGTTTTTCTTCAGTCATTAGGAGTTGGATGGCACATAAATTTAATTAAACAATAATTCAAATTATGCCAGCAACATTTTTTCAAATATCTGGTAACATTTTAAAATTTATAGTTAGACTGTACTGCTGAAAAATGTAGGTTTTTTCTTTCCTACCTGCAATGGTGCTGATCATTTATTTAACAAAAGGAACATTTTTATAGTTTAATTTTATAGGGAATTAGAGACCCTGATTTCCAATAAAATTATCATTCATAGTAATTTAATTTCAAGAGAGGGTTTAATATTTTTAGATGTCCATATTCTTTTAAATTATGTACCTATTATTCAGAAATTGGCTAGATAACAAAATAGATTCTCTCTGTCATTGCTACTAACTTGTTTTCAACTTTGAAAAAATAAATATTTGGCATCAAATATTCAGTGGACAAAAACATGATACTTGCAGCTTTAGAACTTGTTGCTTATAGACAA
Organism: Mimophis mahfalensis; assembly: GCA_032468015.1. Taxonomy (NCBI): domain Eukaryota; kingdom Metazoa; phylum Chordata; class Lepidosauria; order Squamata; genus Mimophis; species Mimophis mahfalensis. The sequence continues at coordinate 270,605 of JANHFR010002096.1, read as the reverse complement.
AAATTGTACATGCAAAATCCAGATAAAATGCAAATATCCTTTACTGAAATTTTTTTTTAAAGTTCTGTATACAGTACATACATACATAGGACATGGTTGCCTGTTTCATTTATTTGTTTTCTTTAAGAAAAGAATTAAAAAGTTATAGCTAAGTTATATACATTTTACATGTTATATGATTGACTTTTATTTACAAGTACATTGTTGGATTGTCTGGAAAACACTGTCTGAAGTTGTAGGTGTAAAAGAACAGGTTGGGTAATCAGCATGGCACCAGCAAATATTGACCTATTAAATATAATTAGCAGAAGATGCAGTTTGGTGAAGTGGTTTTGACTATTGGGTCTGCACCATTAAAACAGCATGAAAATCAGCAATAAAAAGAATTTCATTGTAAATATTGTTGTTAGTCTTTGCTGTTACCATTCAGTGATGTGTCATTGTGTGTGGGGTGGCAGGGGTGGTATGAACAAGGTAAAGGACAGACTAATGTTTATGCCAAAAAGTATCATAAAAACATGCAAAAAGCATGTTTAGCAGATAGAAATATAGCGATTATTTTTACTACGGACCTAGATATTTAAACTTGAAGAAAAGCCACTGAATAGGTACACCAAGGTTTGCATTCTTCTTATCATATTTGGTTAAACTTCATGGAATGCATTTTCATCAATCCTGAAGAGCTATATCAGAAATTCTCTTTTATGTTACAGAGAGTAAGAACCTTCAAATGCAGTGACATTGATATTGATATTGTGGTTGTTACTGCTGAGTGAAATTCTGAAGAGGCAGTTTGATTTGATGAAGCTTCAATCAAAGTGCCTCTTTGAAGCAATGTCTTAGATTGAAGCCATGTTTTCCTAAGTGCTGTGCAGCTTCAATCCAGATGTTAGAGTGTGGGGTTGCACATGTGGTGCCCTCTTTCCATTTGAGCAAAGCAGCTGGCCAGATTGATGCAGCCCAGTTCAGTGCTTTGTTAATTCAAGCCACAGAGGTAGAGCAACTCAACTTTCCAAGTTGACCATTGCCTCCACTGGGATCACTGCGATGGACTGGGTTGAAGGTCTGCCTGAATTTGGAGAGGCACTGTTCACACAGCCCTAATGGTAGACTATACTTTGCTTTTCACAGAAATGAAAAACACTTCTTTGTCATAATAAGCAATGGAGGGAATCCCAAGAGTTTCCAAAAATAAGGCTAACTGAAAATACAGTTCTTGAAAAATATAAACAAATAGAATAAAGTAAGAGAGATGAATTATTTATTATTCAGGTTTTTAAATGCTCAGGTTCTCTTTTCTAGCTGAGCCAATTCAAGTGCAGTGTCACCTTTTTTCCTCAGTTCATCTTTATGTTATCTTTCTTTGTTCCAAGATGAAATGGATATTCTAAACATCAAAACAATCCAGAGTTACAATCGACTCAACTGCTGCTAACAATGCTTCTTCCCACCTGAAGGTCACTGGTTCAGAGGTGTCAATAGGTCAATCCCGTCAGCTTTTAAATCCTAAATCTGAGAATTCACTGGGCTTATGGCTCTGGAGATCAGCATCTGCAAATAACTAAGGTTTCTTGTTGCAGGTGTATGCTTTTATTGAAACAAACTGTTATGAGGATTGTAAGGTGTTGTTTTTTTTCCTTTTTTCCCCTGCCATTGCCTTTTGAAGTTGACTTGAATACTTGTCTGCTGTCTTCCTGCCATTTTGGATTTTGGATTACAGAATGACAGTTACATTTACATAATGAACTGATTTAGGAAAGTTGAAGAAATAAAAAAAAGCTTACAGTAACTAGAACTGAGAAATAAAGTTTGAAAACAAATTGTAGCAAATAAATTATGCTCTTGTTGTCTTTTGGTTTGAAATTTATTGGAATGATTTTAAAATGTGCCTTTTTGTCAAAGCAATGCATGCTATCTTTTGCTATGTTTCCATTATTTGGAATTTATCAAATTGTCTTGAACTGCCTGTATATTTATCAAATTGTCTTGAACTGCCTATATATTTTAAAATTCCCAGGTATTTTTCTTATTGCTTTCCTTTATTTTTACATTATATATAATATTCATTCACACAACAATGCATTTTTATCTTTCTGTTATTAATATTTTATTTAAAATATACTAATACCGTATAAATATAACTAGGTAGTCCTTAATTTACAATAGTTCTGCCCTAAAGTTGGTTCTCTTCAAATTAAATGCAACAAGATTTAAAGATAATCTTTTGCATCAATGCAGCGCAAAACCATGACATCAAGTTACTAATGTTGGAGGATAATTAGAAAAAGAAATACAAAAATGCAACCTTCTCTTTTCATAAAGTACTGGATCTCATAAAGGCTTTCATTATTGAGTCAAGTCCTCCTGAATGGCTGACAGGCATGTCAACTTGCAGGAATCTCAGCAACACACCAGGGAAACGGGCAGCTGAAAGCCATATACAGGTAGCCCTCAACTTACAACCATTTGTTTAGTGACCGTTCAAAGTTACAACATCACTGAAAAAAGTGGCTTATAACCATGTTTCACACTTATGACCATTGCAGCTTCCCCGTGGTCATGTGATCAAAATTCAGATGCGTGGCAAGATGCTTCTTCACTAAAGTATAGGCTTTCCTCCTTCATCCCTAAACACACATACAGTTTTATGCTACACTGTTATCACTTTCTCTGGTTGTTTCCTATCCTTCTCTCCTGTCTGCACTCTTATGAATATATGGAGGACTTTGGACACATTGATTTCCATGTGTCCTGTTAGTAAAGGTTTTCCATTTGTACTGATAGCCACTAAAAGAAAGATGGCAGCATTAGAGTTACAAGGGAACAAAAAAAGCAGACAAAAGAATCATTCCAACCATCCTATTTTCCAACAAAACAGTGGATTGCAGCTATCCCTCAGTTACTACTCTGGTGTTCTGAAACATTGCTTGAAAATTTGATTATGGTTGAAACTAATACTTCTTTTGCAGCTCTTTAGCTTAACATTTTTTTAAAAGCAGTGCTAATGGAGATAACGTTGATCCATGGACGCCATGTTGTGGAATTAAGACTATCATTGTTACACTGCCTATTTATTCACTTCCAAGATCAGTTCAAGATATTCATTCTTGAGCTGAATCATAAATAATGTGAGATCTAAATATGTGGAAATGTTTCACATAAGATAGTTTTGTAAGATTTTATATAGTTTGGTGGAGTAAAACTATAAGGGTCTTGCCTGTGATTGTGTTTTATTTGCAGAATGCCTTTCACACTGAACCTTGCTGATGGCAGTTGATACTACAATTATTTTGATATCAAACTATCTTATTTTCCCAGTCATTTTACCATATAATCTTTTGAGCTATATTCATTCTGATTGTAATGCTTCTGATCTATAGTTTTAAATTCCCTTAAATTCCTTCTGTGTATACCTGTCTTACATTTCTTACATTTTGGTCTATTGCCCTGTTATTTATGACAAAGATGTTAGATATCAAGAAATGTTATTAGGCATAATTGTTATAATGTCTTCTATTTAAGCAGATTGTTCAGTTAAACTAAGTCTGGCCATTTTGGATGGAAATGATTGCCTAGCCGAAATTTTCCCATTCCATGTACTTAATATATACAATTGCTGACACTGGGATGTGACAAAACTTTGCCATACCAAGAGTCTGTTACTGTTACACATTCTGCTAATAGTGTCCTCCTGTCCCGTCTTAAGTTGCTTCTGTTTAGATCAGTTTCTAACCCTATGAACCTCTTAAGGGTCAGGTCTGGACTTTGAGCTTTCCACTAGTAAATGGTAGATATTTTTTATTTTGGTTGATTATGGCTTGTCACATAGTCAGCAGATGTATAGGCTGGATGTAGCATTTTTATACACTTATTGTTCTTCCCAAGGATCTGGAATAGGCAGATGCTGTTGTTTGATGGTATTAAACATATTGCTGCAGGATATAAACTGTTCTAAGTAAAGCTACTGTTTGCTATTAGTGATAGTGATTTTGTCAAAGCCAATGGGGTTCAAGTGGTCCTCCAAAGGTTTTCGGATTACACTCAAAATGCCTACTACTATTGGTACTATATTTGCTTTCTTTTGCCACAGTCATTCCACATCTGTTTGGTCTTTGTATTTTGTGATTTTCCCCAGTTCCTTCTCTTTTCTACTTCTGTTTCCAGATGCTGCTACATCCACTATCCTGACTTTTTTTGCCTTTTTTATTGACAAAATTTATTATTATTAGTAGAGATAACCCTCGATGTACAGCCATAACTGAGCATAAAGTTTATTTTGCTAAGTGATACAGTTGTCAAGCCAGTTTTGCCTCATTTTACAGCTTTTACTATCACAGTTAAGTGAATCACTTCAGTTCTTGAGTTAGTTAACATGATTGTTAAGTGAATCTGGCTTCCCTATTGACTTTGCTTGTTAGAAGGTCACAAAAGGTGTTCACATGATCTGGGGACACTGCAATATCATAAATATGAACCAACTGCCAAGCATCCAAATTTTGGTCAGGTGACCATGAAGATGCTGCAAGGTTTGTATGAAAAATGGCCATAAGTCACTTTTTTCAGTGATGCTGTAACTTCAAACAGTCACTAAATGAATGGTTGTAAATTGAGGACTACCTGTATATAGCTTTTGGCTACCAGTTTTCCTGGTCAGGTGGTCTGGCTGAGATTTCTGCAAGTTGACCTGCCTGGATGACTTCCAGGGTCAGGAAGACTGGAATCAATAATGAAAGCCTTTACAAGATCAAGTACACTATGACAGAGAAGGCTGCATTTTTGTATTTCCCTTTCTAATTATTGTCCAACATTAGTAACTTGAAGTCATGGTTTTGCACTGCATGAAGCAAAAGATTATCTTCCCTTGTGGTAAAGATTTAGAAGGATGGCCCACCTACAAAGAAAGCTGTTATGCATATCACTGCCCTGGGGTTTGCAACTTCAAAACAGGAAGCATATCCAGATTGAGGAGCTCAGGAAGAAAAGTGATGTGTGTGGTTATTTCATACACTAGCATGAACATATTAAGCATTTAATTTGAAGAGAACCAACTTCAGGGAGGAAGCTGAACAATGGTTAGCAGATTGTGTAAAACAGCTCCAGGTCCTTCTTTGATGTTCATTGAAACTGACAAATATCTGCTGATAGAGTCTACTTTTCTTTAGAAATGTTTTTGTGATGCTTTAAAATGGCTTGACAAATCATTGAGGATGGTGAGGCTGCCTTAGCTCAGTGGCGGAATACATGCCATGTCAGCAAAAAAGCTTAAATTCAGCTATGAAATCTCCAGATAATCAGTGAGGCATGGTATATGGCCTAAATATGTCCTTTATTTTTATATTTTTATCTGTTTGCACAACTGCTTGTTATGTGTGCCTGATACATTCTAGACCAATAAAATTATTTTCCAATATGTACAAAGAATATTTCACCAAAGAATTATTTCATTTTTAATATATAAGCAATGATTTTATGCTGAATGGTAGCTCTAATTCAAAATAATTGAACACTATGCTACTGAATGCATCAATTATTGTTAGTCAATTGTAGAAGAGACTAGAAAACTATCCTAAGGATCAGATGACAAATAATTCTACTATGAAGGTGTTTATTTACACCTTATATCAGGAGTGTTAAACTCAATTTCATTGAGGGCCACATCAGGGCTCTGGTTGACCTTGGGGGGCCATCCGGGAATGGCTGACTGAGTGAGTATGGCCAACTGGGTGGGCATGGTTAGTTTGACACCACTCCCCAAACTGCTGGCATGTTTCCTCTTTGTTAGATCCGAAGATCAGGCGTGGGAATGAGGACTCGGGAAGCCAAGAGTGATTTAATGCAACAGCTCTTTAATAC
>JANHFR010002096.1:232227-242741 GCA_032468015.1 Mimophis mahfalensis | reverse complement strand
GAGAGGGAGAGGGAGGGAGGGAGAGGGAGAGAGAGGGAGAAGATGTGTTTCATTTGGTTCTGCAGTTATTTGTTCAGCATGCAGTGCAAATTTTTCTGGCTAGAGACATGGGATATGGTAAACCTTTGGCTGGATCAATGTCCAACTTCTTTTAAGTTATGGAGCGAGTTACTCTCTCATAAAGTTCAGACCTGCCAGACTCAATAACTTTACAAAAAATGTTCAGATGAAAATTGCTTCAAGCAATCCTAGTGGAAAGCCAGCACCTCACCCCTAGTTTAAAGTTATGATCCTTATCATAATTAATTCAATAAAGAAGTAATGTACTTCAACCTAGGCATAGAAAATAATGTTCTATCCTGACCAGTATAAACTTTCAACAAGGGATACTTCAGCTCTGGATCTGATCTTTTGCTGCAAATAATAAATTAGAGATCCAAATCTAGCAAATTCTGGCTGAAATTAAGCTTGAAGAGAAATAGTGGTCACACTGTTGTAATAAATAATATAAAAGAATTTTATAAATATTGCAGAATATTTGTTTCCACTGACCCGCCCCCCCCCTTCATGTTTTTATCTCTGGAAAATTGCTAAGCATGGCAACATATACTCTAATTTTAAAAATCTCTTTGTCACTAAAACAAATTGATTAATCAAGCATCAAATGAAATTGATTTGAAAAGAAGTAAAGTAAACTTTAAAAGCACTATAATTGTAAAAATAATTCTGAAGAATCACCCTTCTTGATCATCTGCTTTTTATTCCTTATTCTCTGATGATTTATTGCTTGGCAACTTTTCACTGACAACAAAATCATAAAGTAATTCTGCTACTTTTTTCACTAAGAATCAGAATTTTCTAAAGATTACTCAGTCACGTGAAAAGTAAATTAATAATCATGAGAGTCACATTAAAGTGATGATGACTTTATACAGTTGAATGTTATTTATTACCATTCATGCTTAGACACTTTTGAAAATATACTTGATTTATTTAGTGCACTAGGATATTTAATTTCAATGTTAAATATATTTTTACACTTCTTACTAGTAGAATTATGCTGGCTTTATAAGATTTGTTGTAATTGCTTCATTTAAATTTATAACAATGTTCTTGCTTCCAAAAATAAACTTTACCAATCATCACTTTTAAAAACATGCAAACTGATTTTTTTAAAAAAATGACAAATAAATACTTCTGCATTTTGTTTTTTTAAAAGTTGCATCTTAGTATATATTTCAGTGTAGAACATGCAATATTTTTACTAGTTCAAAATTTGAAGATTTTTAGGTCAGACTGTAATATTTTATTTATTAGCACAAGCAGCATGTTTTTAGTATTCAAACTCAAGGAATTGAGCCAATCCAAAGAACCACACTTCTTAAGGTAAGTTATTTCTCTTCAGTGGCAGTTTACTGTGCCAAATGGTGTATTCCTTCGGAAAGTGAATTTTAAATATGGAAAGCTTCTGTTAATGGGCTCACTTAAAGTAAATCTTTGACCATTAACCACATTGTGCAGATTGTAATAATTTGTATATAATAAATACATCTGATTTCGTGTTGGAAATGTACTTGCAACATACACTCATGTTCAAATTCTAAACGCAGCTCCTTATTGGTTGTGTTTATTTAATCAACATTAAAGCTGGCAATAGCTGAACTGTGGAAAAATATAATCACTACCAGTAAATAGACATACTTTCCAGGAATTTGTTAATGATATGATAATACAAATACAAATATTCCTCTCAGACTGTGTGTTTATCTACTTTATCTACTATGAACCAATCAAAGCAGTTTTTATTCCACTTTTTTCTCATTCCAAGGACGAATCGATTAAACACCCTCCTTCTTCCTTCAAGCATCTTCATTTCAACCTTTTAAAGTACTGTCTACTCAGAAAGCTTCACTGAAGAGTAATGGCTACCTGCTGAAGACATTCAGTCCCCAATATGAGGGACAGACTGTAGAAACGAGTCCGGGAATATGCAGGAAGAAGTGGACTGAGTGCACGGAGCATGTCCCTTTTATACCATGAAAATATAAGGGGGTAAAAAGAGAACTAAATAGAAATAAAGTATATTTAAGTGCTGATGTAATATAGAAAGATATATTTCAATTCTATGTACTGCTAATCTAATAATAAATAATGCTTTTTGTAGGATTTAAATATCTGTGAAACTTTAATGCCCTCAAGGGTTAGCCCTTTTATTTTATGGATGCAACAACTGAGGTTTTCTTGTATGTCTTTTGTCAGCATTCATGGAAATAAATGTAATGTCCTAGATATACCAAAGTTTTGGGGGGAAAATGCTCTAACTATTGAAATACAAGTTCAAGATGTACCAAAGTTATGAATCAATGAACCTATGAAGTACAATTCAGAAAAGGCTAGTCATGATTCTGGCTACAATTTTATGTGCACTGCATATTTGGTTAAGCACACAATGAACAATAGAATCAATTAGCTTGCTGATTACAGCCAAAGGTTATTTTTTTGTTTCTGTGCCTTTTGTAAAGGAACAGAAAGGTTAAATTATCCAAAAACAGTAATCTAGATTAAATGGATAACTTGCTTCTAGTATTAAATATATACAGTCTATTTAAACATGCTGACATGATTCCTATATATACTCTGCATTAAAAATAACATGTAATCGGCCATTGTATGGGAGAGTAAAATTTACTTTTGAATGGGATTCTAGAGTTGTAGCCCCAAAACATCTGAAAAGCACTAGCTGGGGAATAATTTTATAGACCATATTAACCAGAGCCAACACCTAGAATATTAGCTTTTAAAGAGCTAAACTGTAACCCATTGATACTTCATGTGTGATCAAAGAACTGTGAATGATGTAACCCATGTCTTCTTCATGTTTAATAGAAGAAAAATGATAAAAAGCAGTAAGATTTTATAATAAGCATATTTTAAAGGAACTTGTGGTTATCAGTAAAAATATCACAAAATAAAAAACTATGCTAAGAGGGTTATTTGGAAACCACGAAGTGTGTCTGTGCCACAATTCTGAATATATTTACATGTTTACATTTTTACATTTTTTGTGGGGTTTTATTGCTAAGCAGTGATATTTAGAACAAAAGAGCCAAATATGATAACTTTTAGATTAAAGACATTATACAAAAATTCCTAAAAATGTGACAATACTTTTTTGAGAACATTATTCCAGCTTTTTCTGCAAGCATTTGTACCAGAAGCCATTGTGTAGTGATTAAGCAATTGTGGCCAGTTTAGATTAGCTGGTTGCAAGACAGAGCAAAATAAAGCTCTAAAGAAGACACATCTACATATTGGACACTGGTTACATTTCAGCTGAATATTTGACCAACACTTACAATCCCCCTCCTTCTTTCCCTTGAATCCCCCTTGGATTGATTAAATTGGCTCAAGATGACACCAATAATTGGCTCAAGATGCTACTTGAACAGACCCAATGATCCATATCTTCGCATTCCCTAAAATCAGCCTTTTTCAGCTCTGTGTTAGATTTAGGAAGGTTTACATTGGCTCTGTCACAAACATTTTAATAAAGTCCCAGGGAAACCTCAAACTGGTGACATCATTGAATGGTGTTAAAAAAAAGTTTCATTTTCTTAGTAAGCCATAGGCATTTATGAACTTACCAGCAGTTTTGTGTGTCAAATGGGACAAAAATAAAGTTAACTAATCATTTAAAAAATCTAAATATTTCTAAATATTTTAATATTTACAAGTAGTAAAAAGATGTAAAACTTCTAAATATGTATTTTGCCCTAAGGATAACAGATTTTAATTACTTCTGGGCCTTTAAAAATGAATGAATGAATAATGGTATGATATATAGTACATTAAATGCAACTGAAAGTTCCCTTCTATAAAAAGTGCTGGCATAGTAAAGGAATCCTGTCTCATCTAGAAGATGAATATTAACTTGCCACAAACTGGATCACACAAACTATCATCTTAAATTTGTTCCTTGTAGGGATCAGCATTAAATATTATATTCCTTCTGGAAGGAGAAAGTCAAAATGTCTTTTACTGATTATGGCATGTAATTGATTTCTCCGTATAGTACACATATTTCTTTGAGGAACTTCTAATGAGTATATACTCTGCATTTACTGTAAAGAACATCAGCATCTTTCCCCCTAAATTAATCTAGGAACAGTTCTTTTTCAGGACAGCAACAAGAATATTTCAATCTGCAACACATCTAGAGTTCTGCTCAAGCTTCCAGAACTGCACTAGTCTCAACCCTCCCCCCACAAAAAAGTAGATACTTTTTAAAAGAGAAAGAAAATATTTACAAAACAAACAAACAAACAAACAAACAATAAATAAATAAATAAATAAATAAATGGTAGAATATGTTCTGTTCTTGATTAATTATATTTTTGATCTTGATTAATTGTAACTTAATTGACACAGCTTAAAGATTCGGTTGAAAAGGCCATCATATTGATCTGGAAAACAACAGATAATATTCTTACTTTGATGTATACTTTCTGTCCTAGTCGCCTCAATATAATATTTCTTTTTCAGTGATCATATGGGATTTGAATTCCTTGTTCTCCCTAGATAGTTTATGAAACCTTGTAACATGCCAATTCTATGGGTAACAGCATACTCGCAGCATAACTGCTAATGTTGTCCGATACTGTATGCATTTTGTTTATTTCAACCATGTTAAATCTAACTGCTTGTTGGATAAAGTTGTCTTACTACTTTTTTATTTATGTATTTAACATTTTGTTAAATATTATGTTTAATCAACCAAAGAAAAGAATTGTTAAGCAGATCTATCAAATGGACCTGTATCACTTATTAATACATAATTCCTGCCTGTCAAAGTAACTCAGTAAATGAACTGAAACACATGGCAGTCATTGTGTCAAATGTTATTTTAATGTCATACTGGATTTTTGAAAGGAGCTATACAGAACTTTTTCTCCACCAAATGAATAATTTGATATCTGCTTATTTTGTGCAACAAGAAAGTTAATTATTCATGCTTTTTAGAAGACATTATAAAAATATGAACTTCTAAATGATATTTATTTTCACTTGTAACAATGTTACTCTTTAAGATCAGTAATTATGCTTTTATTCATTTAAAATTATCCATCTTCTACCTCTTTCAGAAACAACTATCAAGGGAATGCAGAAAAATCAAGCAGTAACACAGTCATAATAATAAAAATTATTAAAAACAACATTGGCATTCTTAAAAATAGTTCAAATGACTAAAATAAGACTTCTAATTAGTCAACATCTGAAGTAAGCAACCATAGTGAGATATTAGATAGGACTGACTTATATATACTGCACTTGATATAGTAAATTGTGCAATGCAGAGTAATACCGGATCAACAGAATTTTCAAAAACTTAAGTTTGATTTTTCAGGTGACACATAGGCCTATTAAGACTGAATTCCAATCTCTGAGCCAGGCTTTCTATTAACCAACAACGCCATCATCTTGTCTGGATTTAATTTCAGCTTTTCAGTCTTATCCAGACCATTATTAAACTGAGGAAATGTTCAAAGATATTGAGTGTTCCAATGGAGTTGGGTTACACAGAACAATATAACTAGGTGTAGCCAGTATATTGTCATTCTCTGTGGGGGCTCCCTCTCACTCAAACCCCAATACAGGAATAGTTCCCACTGTTTAGTCTTTGTGACTTGAATGCTATAGTGCTCCTAGGCTAGGCTAAAGAACAATAATTATAATTTTAAACACAACTTTATATTATATGTTATACTGTACTATGTATTATTTATTATTGCACTGGCTATGGCTATTGCTTTGTGTACTACTTAGAGTGGTCTTGATTAAAGCAGTTTATAAATTCCTAAATAACTAAATTATTGTCTGTAATTTCATGTTAATATTGCAAAACATAAAGAATAACACATAGGTTACTTGTCACCTTTAGAATGCTATGCGGCAAAAGGGCAAAATGTCCTACAGTAGAGCTTATAGCAGCGTACATAGAATAGGAACCAGAATTCAAAAAATAGAGTTCCGCTGATAATGCTTCAGGACTTGACTTCTCCTTTTCTTTGCAGCCCACTGGACATTTCCGGAATATGTTCTGGAGGACTAGAATTTTTTAGAATTCCATGGGAGATTATATAAATGTGAAGAGAAATTGCCAAGGAATGTTAAATAAGAAGTGCACTCCTGCTTTTCCTGTTCACTGATCCTTCTGTTTCATGGAAGGAATCCTGTTCACAAAAGTATACTTGTAATGAATAAAAAGGCATTTTTGTATCTTATTTTGTATTCTACAGTCATTTTTCTCCAAAATTAAGAAGGTGAAATCAGGAGAAAATGAGCATAGCAATACCATCTTTTCATGTCTCACATGGGTTTTGTACTAGAGCTTCTAACAATCTAACCATTAAATTATCATAATTCTCAAACCTACATTTATTGTGATTAATTCCTCCCAAAGTAAAGATAGTAGACATTAGTGCTACCTATTTAGTTGGGGCACAACCTTCTATAATACTGATTTTTATGGGGCAGATGGTTGAATTTCTGTAAGAAGCATATTTACTAGATCATCTTTCAAAATGATAATTTGCTTGCCTTAATTTTCAGTCTGATAATTCTTTATTCTTGGATGCAATTCAGACAAATTTATGATAACTGAAAAAATGATAAATGGAAAAATCAAAACAGAGGTAATCTGTATTTTTTTATTTTTATCATCTTTTATTAAGCTTAATTTACTATGAATATTTAACTTTTGTCAACTTTGAAATAAGATGATATAAAAATGGAATAAGGAAACAGATTTCTAGCTACAATGACCCTTAGCCTTTAAGGTTTTCATATTTATAGGAGGAGAAACTGGATTATTAGATCTCATCACAATGTGTGCTTAGCTCTGTGAAATGTTTATGTTTTAACCTAATTTTATATAAGTGATATTCTGTCCTTTTCGATACAGTAGAAATAAAAAAGGTAAATTGTCATTTCCAGCTATATTGTATATCTAGTTTCAAATGGTGGTGGAGCCCTACTGTATTGGATTAAATCTAGCCCATAATTTTAAGATTTTGTAGAACAATAGTTTGGGGAAGAGAATTTGGACAGACAAAGCTGAATTTTGTTCATACTGAAATAATATGTTTGATGTAATACATTATTATTCAGAAGTGCAATCTACTAACATTGTCAAACAAAAAGATTTAAGGAGATAATTTTCTAGGGTAGTCCTTAATTTATTATAAGCTTATGTGTTTATTTTAAGAATTAATAACTTGGTCCTTTATCCAGCAGCAAGTTTTAGGTAGTGTACATAAACATTTGAATGTAAAAACAGCAAATGTTAGACAACATCAAGCATTTGATAATCAATAAAACTGCAAAAAGCAAAATATTTTAATATCTTGAAATTAGTAAAAAGAATGCATGTCAATATCAAATATATATATATTTCTCAGGAAATATTTCAAAATTGAGGTACCCTAATAAATAAAGAGCATGTTTTGGTATACTTACAATATTATTTTCCTAGAGTTGGAAAACAAAAACAATGTCTTCTGGCAATCAAAATGCATGGCTTCTTGTTCAAATATTTATGCTTCAGAGCTTTGGAATTCTAATTTAGATCTGGTATTTTAAATTGGACTAGGTAACGAATAAATTAAAAACTGTTAAAAACAGATTGAACGAGATTACATCAGATCTAATGGGAATCAAATCCACCACCTCTGCTAATATTTATCAGGATATATTCTAATCATGATGATAGGATTGTAGAACTTCCATTGTTTCAGAATTCCAATTTTCTGCTAGGTGAATATAAAATCATGTACTGGATAATAATATATATAGTTCATCCCATAGCTATTGAGACAGATACTCTGCATTTTTCCAACAGCACATCTGACATCACCTTAGGCAGAAAGGCTGATAAGGGTAGCAAAAAAGCCATTATATCAGCAGAAACCCTGATCCATCTATCTGGCCTAACTCCAGATGCAAGCATTTAAGTATAACACATGAATGGACATGCCTACAGGGGGAGGAAACTGAATTACTTAGAAATGACAACAATACCCTCTGATGATGTTATCAGTTAGAAGATGCACAGCTCATTGCCAACAGCTTTTACATTGCTTTACTTTATCGGCCTAGAAGTTGGTTATCCCAGGTCAGCTACAAATTGCCTACTTGCAGATGCTGGTCTTATAAGATAGCATGAAATGAAAGATCACTTCTACTTGGCCCAATACATCCTTTCCATTTGGATGCTTTATCAATACCTTGGTCATTTTAAAGATTTGCAAAATCAAATAGCTTTCAATCTCTTTCAATGAGAAAAAGACCCCACTGGGGTAGCTGATAATTGCACATTTTTCTTCAAACATCCTTTATATTTGAAGATTTTATTTTAGTAAGTAATTTTATATTTTCTGATTTTCGCTGGTTGTGGCGGTCTATTCTTTTTTTGGTCAACATCTATTACAATGTATTAGGAGCTCAGCCACCCCTGTTCATAGCACAGCTACCTATTAAGTAGCCTCATAAAAGCACTGTGCATGCTGCAGTGACATCAAATGATTTTTCAAACATGGTTTATAATCAAGTAGTATTATAAATATACTTCACTATGGGAATTAACTTTCAACAACATATCTAATATTATAGGGTTAAAAGGAAGCTGGTGTTAGTGGGCTGGACTTTAAAAACATATGAAACCATGTCCTCATTTGGCAGAGGTTTTTCCAACTGTTAATCTTAGTGAAGTTAAAACTGATTTTCATTAGCCAAGAAGTTGCTTTAAATATACACTTCTCACCAAAACAAATTGTCCCAAGGCTTTGTGAGTCTTACAGTTAATTTCAGCTTTCCTTCAAATTAAATACAAATAAAACATCCTAACTATATAAACAAGGACATATTTATTCTTCACACATTAGTTAAAGTATGATACCATTCCTTAACTGGTTAAGAAAATAAACAGTACTTTCAAACTAGAAGCTGTTCTTTAAACTACAATTATAATAGGAGTTCTCTCAGGCTATATGGATGGTGAGTAATGGAATAATCTCTGTCTAAAAGTGACACAAATTTCAGTCAACGATATTTTAGCCAAATTTAAATAGGTCTCTTCCTCTTATCTTTTTACTTCCCTCTATATTTTGCATCAAATAATTTTTTTTTAATAAAAAAATAGCCCTTTCTTTAGAGAAAGGGGAAATGCTTACTTGTGAAAGCCAATTTTTACCCTGATAAAATATTAGATTTAAAAAAAAAACTGCTTGCCTTAAATCATGTTAACTACAAACATATTCCCAAACAAAAATAATTTAAAAAGGTGATTTTTGGCTTCAATATGCAATAACTTTTTAAATTTTCCAGTGTGCTGACTTGATGCTGTAGAAATGTTCCCCCTTCAAAGAGATAAAAAGCATGTCCTGCCAGATCTGATTGTATGTCGAGAGTGGATCTGATCCCCTTGTCACTAAGGTTACTAATCAAATTTTCATCTAATATCAATATGCTCATGCAGGATTTCCTGATCAAACACTAAAATATGCCCCTCTGCACCCCCATTAGCTAACATGTTTTATATGTACTGGGGTCATCAAAAGTGTAATTCCCTGAAAGAAATCTAATCCTGCCTTCTTGTCAACCAGCAGATAGGTAATAATAACTTTCTATGCTATACTTTTTACGAACATCAATAGCATGCCAGAAATTAATATCTTATTTTAATCTCACAACACATGTTTAAAATAAAAGTAACCTTATGTATACTCGCAGTATTTAAACCAGCCAGGTGAGAAAGAAAGGATTTTTAATCAAAAATTTAATTTGTGTTTTTCTTCATGTTCCTAAAGCAATCATAATAATGGACTTGATTTTAGGGTCATTTTGAAAGCTGCAGCACTAACCTGATGAGGTTTCTATAGCCCTTCATTTTCAAGTTGAAAGCACTGAGACTCCTAACAGAAGCACAGGCTGTTTAGAAACAAACGCAAAGATTAATGAGAATCTGAATAAGCAAATCAACTCATATGCAATAACTTATCAGGAGAACCAGTATGCATTTTGAAAAACTGTGGTAAACTAATTGACTCTTCACTCTATGGTTCATCATTTCAAGTCATCTTGATATGCAGTGATTAAGTAAATTTGATAAATAAATACCTAGGTCTATGCACTTTTATTTTTGTCTGCAATATTTCTGTTAAAACAATAAATGACCTGGACTTCTGGCGAACTTCCGTTCCCAATGGCCGTGGTTTTTTTCGTGGCCGAATGCCAGCTGGCTGTCATTGCCGGGAACCGCGGAGATTGGCGGTTTCCCGGCAAGAAAAACCCACTCCTCAGGTGAAGAGGAGGGGGTGAGCTATCAGGACCAGGGTTGAACTCCCTTAACCCCCCAGGGAAGGTTCTCTGGGAGCAAAAAGAGGAGCTCCCCACAGTGGTCCAGTGGATGCTCCAGCCAGTGGGTTCCTCCTGCGGGGGCAGGACAAGGGACAGAAGAC
>JANHFR010002096.1:190788-203134 GCA_032468015.1 Mimophis mahfalensis | reverse complement strand
TAAAGCCCTTAATGGCTTGGGGCCGGAATATTTGAAGGGACACCTGCTACCACTATCATCGTCCCACCGCCCAGTTCGCTCACATCGGGAGGGTTTCCTTCAAGTGCCACCAATTACAGAATGCAGACGGGTGGCCCCTAGGGGCAGGGCCTTCTCAGTTGGAGCACCCACCTTGTGGAACCATCTGCTGACCAAGTTACGAAAAGCTCCGGATCTTGGAACCTTCTGCAAAGATCTAAAGACCTTCCTTTTCGCATCGGCCAGTCTAGACTAAAAGATTGGGGATTTTTGTTTCTTTTTGTTTCGTTAATTCTGTATTCTATGTTTGTTTCTCTGGAAACCGCCCTGAATCCTCAGGGAAAGGGCGGTATATAAATGAAATAAATAAAATAAATAAATAAATCCATCTTACAAGGCTTCAAACAAGTTGTTACTTTTCAAAGGTTTAAATGTTCTTTAACTAAAAGGCTCTAAAAGAGCAAGTCAAATAATAAGTAGCCTGCAACAACAACAACAACAACAGCTAAAATCAAATTCTTCTATTTAGGGTTCTAGCCAGACAGACATTTCCTTTTCTACATCTTGCATTCCATTCTCCTTACGCCCACTCATTCTCTCTCCAGTCATTAATCTGTAGTCAGTGAGCATCCTCGGTTCTCATTTACTGCTGCTACTCCCGTGGTATTTTTAGGTTTCTCTGAGATGGTTGTTAGATCTTTTTTATGCATCAGTACCAGCTGGATTATTAAAAACAACAACAGACAACTTTTAGCTCACATATCTGAGGTAGAGGAATTATTATGCTGTGTAGTTTGGGTAGAATAACTCAGTTCATAGGGAAAAGGAAAGAAACCTTGTAAAAATAGTGTTCTAGCTTCTAAAATTATATAAAAATACAGTGTAAGCCTAATTTACATGCTTACCTAATTTAATTTATATAGACATGATCAATTAAACAATTTTTAAACAGAAGGTAACTGGCATGTTACAAAATTTTCATCCAACTCAGAGTCAAAGGTATTTTGGAAATGCCTGGATTAATTAGAAATATTTAAAATTAACCATGGAATTGACCAAAAAAGAATATTGTTGCCGGCACTGTGTGTGCAGGTGTGGCTAACCATCCAGTTATCGGAAAGAAGCTGCAAGATATTACAAGCACAGGGAGTTACCAGCCTTGGGATACTGATAAGTACTTATAATCTTTGTCAGAGAAAAGCTTTTCTCCCACTGGAGCAGTGTTTCTCAACTTTCACAATTTAAGATGTGTGGATTTCAACTCCCAGAATTCCCAGCCAGCTGAGGAATTCTGGGAGTTCAAGTCCTCACATCTTAAAGCTGTAAGAGGTTGGGAAATACTTCAGTAGAGAACCAAGCATAGAAATGTGCTCAGAGGGTTCTCATATGCACCTGCATAAGTTCTGTACCAAAGAAGCCAACCCATAATGTGCCTAATGAAAAAGAATACAGCCATTATCAGCTTGTCCTGAGATGGTACAAAATGCATCAAATTTGTTTACAGGTTTCATCCAGAAATATAGTTGAAGACGCTCAGGAAACATAACCATCTAAGTAATACCTCAGGATGTTCAAGAGAGGCAGTGTTTCTCAAATTGGGAACTTTAAAATATGTGAACTTTAACTCCCAGAATTCTCCAGCCAGCCATTCTGGTTGGGGAATTCTGGGAGTTTATGCTTCTTAAATTTCCCAAGATTGAAAAACAATGACATAGGAACTCTCATTTTAGATAACATGCTCAGAAGCGAGAGTTGTTTATGTCTTCTATGAAAGACAGAAAAGAAATATAGTATTGCTAAACACTGGTGAATATTATTCTTAGCTATTTCAAATACTGTAATATCCAATACTTGGATATGCATATAAATAAGGCTACTCAAAGGAATGTCCAAGCATTCATATTTGATGTGGAAATATAATGTCAAGGAAAACAATGCTATAAAGAAAACGAATTAATTGAAGGTACCAGGATCAAATGGTAACTTTAGTATGAGGGCGTTCACAGTATTTCCTTTGCATTAGCCACGGCATTCTTCAGGAATAGGAGAAGGAAGAAAGCAGCTCAATATGTATGCTAGCTGTAATGTCACCATCCCCATGATTGCTAACTTCAGTTCCAGATAGTTGCCCATTTGGAAGAAGATCTGAAAGAGGTACAGATATCTAGGCTCTAAGCCAATTATAGGTCCAGATTCAAACTGAAAACTAATAAAGAATACATTGACCAGTGCAATATAGCCGTACTGTTAGCAAACACAATTGTCACCAGGGAAACATTACAATACATCTAATGATAGAAAAGGCCAAGAAATCTACTTGAGTAATGTTGTTTGCCATTGTATTCCCTGACTATATGTTATATTCAAATGCATGTATATAATATGTCTGCTGCTCTCAGTTATCACAGTGTCCAGTAAACCAGCATCTAATTTTCATTTGATTCTGAGATGATTGTTTAAGTTTCAAAAATCCTGTCAGACAGGGCAATGCACTTCATAAAACTCAAATGCAATGCATAAAAAGGTAAGCAAGCTCTGTTACATAAGAAATGCCAGAAAATCCTTCTGAGTCTTCCCAGTTCAGTTTAGGTTGGAATTTGTACAAGTAATTTTATCTAAAGGAAAAACATATGAGAGCAAATTGAGCAGCACAGAATGAAAATGATTAAAGCTGAAGCTAGAGGCAAACTTACCTTTAAAGGATCAGCCATGGATCTTTATATCTTTGAAGGATTGGTTCTCAGAATATCTTAGATATCTTATACTAAAATAAATCAAAGTATTGGTTAATTTATCCAGATCTGTCCCCACCCCCTCCAGCATTCCTGTGGCATGATTCCAAAACTATTGCAGCAGCACACACATTTTGGATTAGCTGTGACTATGGGTTCAAAGAAATCTGCCACTTGAAGAGGGAAGAAATAATGAAGGGGAGGCATCAATATTTTACGCCACAAATTGTTGCAGATAACCCCTCTAAATGTCTCTGCTGCATGAAACCAAAGGACCACTGTTGAATTTAGCACAGCCAATTATGAAATGATTCATACCAAATTTCTCCACAGTATGTCATCTAAATTAAGCAAACATATATGGAACTACATTACTGGCAGGAAAAGCCGCAGTTATCCATGGATTCAGTACGTATGGTTAATGTAAAATAGCTGCATTTATTGGATATATTATGATCATATGAATTTGGTATGGCTAGCAATGTCCATGTATGCGGTAGGTTAAGAACTGTGGAAAAGAATTAAATTTCAAGTTGTTTCATTTGCTATCACTAGAAAAATGCAGGCTTCATATTTGCAAGTATAGATGGATCTTGCCTGTTCTGTATTTCTGACAATTGTTTGTCACTAATTTATCACATGGATGCATTTTTAACCTAGTGAGTTAATGTGATTACCACATAACAACAGTACAAATACTGAATTTGGGACATGCTGAATTCTGAATTCCTTGTCCAATCTTCCAACTCATACTACTTAACAAAACACAGTATACACAATTCTCAAGTAACCATGAAGGCAGGCTTCAACTTTAATCACTGTTAGTAAAACATTAGTTGAATTAGCTGCATGGAAAGGAGCAACATTGATCCTCAATCCCACCAGCCAGCCATATCATTAAATTAAGCTAATCTAAATAACAACAACCTAGTTCAGCAACTGGAGCCATCTGAAAAAGGATTTACTGAATTAGCTTATGAAAATAAAAGCAAATGTTAAACAAACTTATTAATTAAAATATTATTTAGCATGACTTTAACCCACAGTTTGGATAACAATTTTAAAAGAAAAATCTTTAAACAAAACTCATGAAATAATTCTTTTAATTATATGAACTACCTTGATGTTTCTCTATATCTGGATCATTGTAGCTCATGAGCTACAATGAGCCACTTAAATGAAAAACTGTATTTCTTACCCCAAATAGTGTAGGGCAACTTGCAATTGGCTTATGATATACTCAAATCAGTGGGATGAATGGTACTGTTCATTTATTTCCTGTATGTAATTTGAAGGAGAAAAGCCTAAGGACTCAAACCTCCAAAACAAATGATTTGAGGATAGCATGGGAGCTGCAGAATTTCTGTTGCTGGATCATATTATAGCCTCCAGGTTATCAACCTCTGAGCTAGACAGATATCTGGTAATCATGTTTTCTAGTTCACATTTGAGAGCGTTCTTATTACTACTTACTTTTTACTGTTCTCTGTCATAGACTTCAGGTGTCCCATACATGTCACTGCATTTGCCCTGAGATGTAAAGTAGATAACAACATGTTCTAATGCATTCTCACAGTCATATAGATCCTTCATCAGAACATTGAACAGCCTGGTGCTTTGGAGAAATCCACTGACCTCTTTTATGCTGTTGGATTTGCCACAACAGAAAAGCAGAAGCAAAGCCTTAGAGACTTATTCCTGAATGAGTCTCTTGGAATGAAATATTATGAGCAAAATCTATCACAGAGCAACTATGTGTGAATAATTGTTTTGCAAGCTACTGACAGGATTACCCAGTGGAAATATGTGGCATACACATAGCTAAACCTCAGATTTCATTTTGATGACGGACCCTCAGAATATTGATGGGCAAGACTGCCCCCAAAATTGCAGCTTTTTCAACACCAAACATTGCAGGAGGAGAGACAAAAACAAGTCCCCTATCTTAGGCTGAATAAGTATTGTTTCAACAAATACCACATATGGAGACCAAGAAAAGTTTGAGGTGTTGGGGAAGAGAAGGGTTAAATCAATTGAAGCTTAGAAGTTTCAAATCCTCTAAATCAAGCGTTGCTGGCTGAGGAATTCTGAGAGTTGAAGTCCACGCATCTTCAAACAGCCAAGGTTGAGAAACACTGCTCTAAATGATCTAGAAATATTCTTGGTTTCTAAGAACTCTTGGAGGACTTGAAACCAATATTGTTTGCAATGACTCTCCATATTATTTCAGATTAATTTTGAGTTATCAGCTGAAAGCTCAAAGTTACGAGCAGGCCATACATTTTTTAAAAATGAAACTAATGTAAATCAAGAAGTATTTGTTAATCAGTTACAAAAAGGCAGCTGTTGGGATGCCAACTGAAATGGCTGCTGACCAGTAAGTCATCTGGACTTAGTTTGTTGTATTATCTGGCACAGGAATGTTTGGCAAATAGTTTATCCATGGTTAACCCCAATTGTTCATTCTATCGATTCCATTGCCATGCATGCAGATTTGCATCAGAGAAATATTTATTACACAAATTGAATTTTATGTGCAACGTTAGAGAAGAACAACGTTGCAATGTGGGAATCTCTTGTCCTGCACCAGCTATTACCTCCCAGGATTAGGCTGTCAGTCTTCAGTGGGTTGTTTTAACTTTTCAATTTATGGTTTATTTTCCTAAAAACCTGAGGTTTAACAAAATGGCTTGAGCCTGGATGGTTTTATTTTGACTATGTCAGCATTGGCGCTCAACATCTGAGTACTGGAAAAAGATGGAATAGTATTTTTTTTTCAAACAGTTTTCAAATACTGCTTAGATTATAACTAAGATAACTGACCTGTGTATTACTATCCACTTAATGAGCTACTAAGACTTATAGATTAAATGTATTCCTTGAAAAGTAAAGGATTCCTGCAATGTTTAAATTCATACTTCTGCTTTCCTTACAAGATTGAGAAAAAATCTAGTATATATTTTATAAATCAGCTGACAATACAGACCACGCCACAGCCATACAACTGAGTTAGTCATCATAATAAAGCAATTACTTTCTTTGTTGGATTTGAATCAACAATCTTACATCATCATGCTGGACTTCCGGCACGTGGAGAGTGGCGAAACAAAAACAACCCTGCAGCCTGCTGGCTGCCCTCAGCTGTTGGGCGGAGTCCTGGAAGGTCGGAAACGGGAGGGGGGTTTCCTCCGCTGGAGCAGGCATGTCGGAGTGAAGGCTGGAAAAGCCCCGCTGCTCTCGCCTTCCGCTTCTGCATGCCGCACGCTGGCCCAGAAGACACGCCTCCGCTGGGCTTGGCCGGCCACGGTAGGAGAATCACCTGCACCCACCCTGCCCCACTGCTGCTCAGCAGCAGCTGCAACTCAGGGTCTCTGAGGCTGGCGGGCTGCCCCCGCCCAAGCAGTCTCTGACCCCGCCGCCCTGCAGCAGCAGCAGCATCTCTGCTTCTTGCAAAGGGCCGGGCGAGGTGCAGGGAGCCACAGGAGAGGGGTCAAAGAGCCGCATGCGGCTCGCGAGCCGTGGTTTGCCGACCCTTGCCCCAGGGGAACCATGTTCGAGGGAGGACAGAGATTGCTTAAAGCATGAATTAGTCTTAATAGATCAAGAGGAATTAGCCGGGAAAATTAAGAGTATGAGACAGCATTATTTTGAACATGCTAATAAGCCAGGAAGATGGTTATCTTATAGGTTGAGGAAACAACAAGAGAAACGTAGGATTGCTAATCTGAAAAATAATCAGGATGAATTGATATCTGATGGAAATGGAGTAAAGGAGATAGTAAGGGAGTTTTTAAAAGATTTATATAAGGAAGAGATGGTCGGAGGAGATAAGATTAGTGAATATCTACGGAACTCGGATTTGGAAAGGATCCCGGATCAAGAAAGGTTATGCTTGAATGCAGAGATCTCTAAGGAGGAGGTAGAAAAGGCAACTGGGGGCTTAAAGAATTTGAAGACACCTGGAACAGCCGGGCAACCTGCAGAAGTCTATAAGGTTATGCCAGAATTAATGGAGCAATTGAGGAGGGCCTTTAATGAGGTTTTGACATATGCATGAATTCCAAAATTATGGTCCGAAACATTCATCACATTAATACCTAAAGAAGGCTCTGATTTGGCTCAAATTAAAAATTAAAGACCTATCTCCCTCCTCAATGTAGATTACAAAATCTTTGCTTCAATCTTAGCAGAATGTTTAAAGATATATTTAAATCAATTTATTCACACTGATCAGAACGGGTTTTTGCCAGGGAGACAATTAAAAGACAACCTTAGGGTTGTGTTGGACATATTAGAGTATTATGAAATTCGATCAGAGAAACAATTGGCAATGATATTTATAGATGCGCAAAAAGCGTTTGATAGGGTTGATTGGCAATTTATTAAAACTCAAATTAGATATATGGATTTTGGAATGCACTTTTGTAATGCAATAGATGCTATATATACAGCACAGGAGGCAAGAATTTTGGTAAATGGCGGGGTTACACAGGAGGTGAAAATCTGTAGGGGAACGAGGCAGGGATGTCCCATTGCCCCTTTTATTTATTTTGACTTTGGAGCCACTCCTGAGGAGGATTAGGGGAAATGAGGAGGTGAGAGGACTTAAGGTTAGAGCTGAAGAATTTAAAATACAAGCATATGCTGATGATATGGTATTTATACTAGAAGACCCAGTAGAGAGTGGACCCAAATTGCTAGGAATGATGATAGAATACGGCCAAGTAGCAGGGCTCTGGGTAAACAAAGATAAGACCCAAATTTTGACTAAAAATATGACAGCAGATCAAAAGGATAGATTGGAGTCCTTATTGGGTATACAGGTGGCTAAGCAGGTTAGGTACCTTGGGGTGCAACTGACTAATCGATGTTCAACCATTAAGGCAAATAATCATTTGAAGGTGCTGGCCCAGGTGGCAAGGGATTTGGAGAAATGGTCAAAAATTCAAGTTTCACTGTTTGGCAGGGCTGCGATTATTAAAGTACACATTCTCCCTAGATTTCTTTTTTTATTTCAGACCGCCCCTGTTAAATTAGGTAAGAGTTTTTTTAAAGATATCGATAAATTAATATATAAATTTGTCTGGCAAGGAAAGAGGGCGAGAATAAAGAGAAGTATAATGCAGGAGCCTAAGGAAAGGGGGGAGGGGTAGGGTTACCTAATTGGGAAAGGTATTATCAAGCAGCCCTCATGGTTTGGATTAAAGACTGGATTCAATTGGATAAGGTTCGACTTTTGAGACTGGAGGGTTTGACATTTTGCAAGGGTGGCACGCCGCATTATAGCAACCGGATAAAAGACATAACAATAATTTCCAAAAGCACTATGTGAGAGTGTTTTTGATAGATGTGTGGGATAAATTAAAAGGTAAGTTTTATGATAAGACTCCATGTTGGATTTCGCTTATGAGGGACCAGTTTCGATACACTTATAAAGACCTTTTGAATACATCAGGGAGGCTCTACACGAGACAGGAATTACGAGATTTGGGGGTGGAATTAGACTGGTGGGTATATCTCCAGGCCCAGTCCAAATTTAGGAAAGATTTAATTGGCCCAGGAATTAGTTCGGACTATCAGGGAATTGATAAAATTCTTTTAGGACGGGAGAAGGGGATGCTTTCTGGCTGTTATAAGCTTTTGGGATTACCAGACAATGAGGAACATTTTCTTAGGAAGATAACTGCTAGCTGGGAGAAAAACCTAGGATATATATTGGAGTTAGATAAATGGAAGGAGATATGGGGGACAAACATGAAAATGGTTAAGGCAAGCGCATATAAGGAAGGTAACAGTGTTCTGAGTGCCTTTGGTGTTTATTTATGCTGGCCATATGACCACGGAGATGTCTTTGGACAATGCTGGCTCTTCGGCTTTGAAACAGAGATGAGCACTGCGCCCTAGAGTTGGGAATGACCAGCATGTATGTGTGAGTGGAAACTTTAGTAGGTTCAGGAATGTGAAGACACAAACTTCGTTCAGGATGTGTGTCTAAATACACTTGAACACATAAAGCATACCAATGTTAAGCCAAATAATCCACCATTTGTATATATTTGTAAGTGTTCACTGCATTGTTCTGTCATAACTATAGGTAGTCTTTGACTTATGACCATCAACAAGTTGTAATGGGCCCAAAACAGGACCCAGATTCAAAATTCCAACAGCCTCTCCCATGGTCACATGACTATCAGTTTAAGCTCTCATCAGCTGGCTCAGATTTATGATCATTTGCAGCATCCCATGGTCAAATGACTGTGATTTACAATGGTTTAGATTTTTGGCTGAAAACCAGCATTTACTTTGGTAGCTCACCGAGCTGAGAGCTGCTTTCAGCTGCCAGCTGCTTGCAATTAGTGCGAGTTCTAATCTCACCAGGCTCAAGGTTGACTCAGCCTTCCATCCTTCCAAGGTAGGTAAACTGAGAACTCAGTTTGTTGGGGGCAATAAATTGACTTTGTAAGTCAATAAGCTGACTTTGTAAAAAACCACTTGGGGCAGGGGGTGAAAGCCCTAATAAGCAGGTCTGTACAAAGGATTAAGGCAATCACTATAAATGTATTGTAAGCTGCCCTGAGTCTTTGGAGAAGGGCGGCATATAAATAGAAATAAAAATAATAAAAATAAAAATATAGTTGTGAGTAGTCCTGAGCTCAATAGTTCAGCTGATAGTTTACAGAATATTTCTTGACCCTCCTTGGATACTGGAAAATTATCTTCATTTTTGCTTTAGATCACTAGCTTTGCACTCTGTTTTAATTAGCAATACCAGTGTATTTCTCCACTTAAGATTGTATTTCTCAAAAATAACATAAATACTTAGCATTCCTGTAGCTTAAGAGCCAAACTGCAGTGCAGTTTAGCTTCACCTGAACTTAAGAGCCCTCAATATTTATTACAGCTGAAATTTCACTGAATCAAAGCATATCTGCTGTAAAATTTGAACTTTCTTCCCAAAACAGATTACACCCGTGGTTCTCAACCCGTGGGTCAGGACCCCTTTGGGGGTCGAATGACCCTTTCACAGGGGTCACCTAAGACCATCAGAAAACACATATTTCAATACAAATACAGGTGTATGTGAAAATAATTTTATGGTTGGGGGTCACCACAACATGAGAGACTGTATTAAAGGGTCACGGCATTAGGAAGGTTGAGAACCACTGGATTACACATAAAGAGAAAAATCATGCATGCATAGGGCAAAGAGAGAATGCTAGAGATGGAATTGGAGACAATACAATATACATGCTATCAAAATCTATCTAAGCAATAGCTAGAAGTTTGTTATCATGAAAACTTGGACAAATGCCCATAGGAAAAAATAAAGACATATATGTCTGTTTACTAGAGTAAAGGCTATCCAAATTCAATGTGATATGAAATCCTTCAAGATATTCTGGAAATCCTTCAAGATATTGCTAAGCACATTATTTTGTGCTTAACAGATTGTAAGCCACCCTGAGTCTCCGGAGAAGGGAGGCATATAAATGGGATTTTAAAAAAAAAACTTTCTTTAAAAAAAAAAGGGGGGGGTGCTTACTAACTAAGCTTTTTGAAGTCAAGCTCCCAGGTAGGCTACAAATAATCTTGCTTTAAAAATTGGAGAACCACCCACAATCACTATTGATAGCAAGTGGCTTAGTAGATCAAAAGTCTGACTATCTTCCTTTTGAACATAATTTGAACAATAATTTTAATTACAATGGTACAAACTAATATAAGCTGAGCTTAGAAAAAGAGAAAGAGAAGAGAATGTGAAGATAGAATAAAAAGTGCAGGAAAAAATAAAGGAGAAAAAGTAAAGAAATACAAAAAAACAAGAACTACATAAAGAAGTGACTTCCAACATATCTGACTCTCTCCACAAGAGCTTTCTGAGTTCCCATGTTCTTCCTAGATTAATAGTTTATCCTGTAAGAATAGTCTTACTCCTCACTTCCCAAGCTTCCAATTTCACAGATAGAAAGGTAAAATGGTTGAGGAAGAGCTTTCTGTATTACATAACAGCTCATCTTTCTGGCTAAAATGCTTAGGAATAAAGTGCCCATATGGCTTCTGTGCACTGAAGACATAACATGGAAGAGCATGGAGGATGAGCACATGGAAACCCACAAAAAAATTCCTGTTTGCTATAAGGGATCCAGTACAAATAGACAATGCTACGATTCTTCTCTTGGTACAATTTTTATGAACACAATAATACAGTTATTTCTAGTCTGCCTGCATGCTAAAGGTAAAAAGCCTTTCTAGAAACATTAGCTATTCCATAGACCACTGAGGCAGATATATTCCAACAAAAAAATTTGGATTGGAATAGCTAACTTTGGTTAAACGTACAGTTCTGTTGACTGGTTATACATTAACTTTAGAAGCTAGGTCACAGGCTCATAAAAAGCAATTCAAACAATGAATTAAATAACAATTCCAGACTATTTCCTGTACTCTGAGTTTATTCTGCAGCATATTCTTTCTGTGCAAACAAAATAAAATAAAATATAATGTTAGCGTCTGCATTAAACTTCGGATCAGCAGGAACACGGGTTTCTTATTGTATATGATTGTTTATACATTAGTTGTGACAAAAAATTATCAACTGGTTTGTCACCCAAGCTTGACATTAGTTGGTATACTTTCAGTTCAGTACCACCTTTGAGGGAGAGTAGTTTCCAGTGACATCAACAAGGAGTTCAACCAACAAAAGTTCTGAGCCAACCATCAAAAGTTCTGAGCAGCCTTTAGAGGTCATGGAAATACTCAAGCTATGTTGGTCATTAAAGACTTGCCTTCTTGACCATGCTAGCAATGATACACTAAGGCAGCAGATGGGTGTTGTATGAATAGCAGAGAAAATGCAGGAAAAATGCCTACAATGGTACTGCCACTTTCTATAAGCAGGACCCCAACCTACTGCCTGTCCCACCTGTCTTTTCCCTATGATCTCCTGCTTCTAATAAAGTTGAAATCACGTTGTACTGACTCAAACATTATTTAAATACAGTAATAAGGGGAACGAATGGGCACCAAACAGGAGGAAAGAAAAAGGGGTATCCATCCCATCCGGGATCAAGTCATTTCTGGGGAAACCAAAACCACCCGATCAACTTCCTTCCACGTGGTCGAACTCACACCCCTGCTTTGGGAACTTTCAGGGCGTTTCGACCCCTTGGATCAGTCCATAGCGAAATGTCCATGAATCCTGTAGGTATCTAGGGGTGTACCCCAGGGAGAGGTACGGGGTCATCGGAGAGGGGGGTAATCACGCCAACGTCAGAATGGGGGAGGAGAGGATGGGGAATCGAGGGTACCTGGGTCGGAGGGAGTCTGGGTTCTAACTAAAGGGCCTGGAACCTGGAACCGAAACGGTTGAACAATTGCAATCGGTCGCAAAGGAGCATAAGGAGGAGGGATAGTGTATATAGTCCAATAGGTCCCAGAGGGAGAAGTATCCGAGGAGCCATGTGGATGGGTAGGTCTGGCTCAGGTTGTACTAGACGCATCTCCCTCCAGATGATCGGTTGTTGGCCCAGGTGTTGTGACAAAGGTGCTCCCGTTGGTCTCCCCATCCTCCAAAGCTGTCGGCCCGATGTAGACGA
>JANHFR010002096.1:153696-167061 GCA_032468015.1 Mimophis mahfalensis | reverse complement strand
CCAGCAACGCTGGCTGTGGAATTCTGGGAGTTGAAGTCCATGCATCTTCAAACTGCCAAGGTTGAGAAACACTGCATTAGAGCAAGGAGAGAGAAACTTCAGGTCCAACACTTCTAAGGAATGAGAAAAGCTGAGCATTGATTACAACAGTGTTTCTTAATAAGCGGGCCTAGGAATTCTAGGAGTTCCCCATAATTCTCAGTGGTCCACTAAAACAATCTGCCAGCCTATGTAGAAAAAAAAATAACAAAATATTAAATTACCATCAAGTGACTCAAAACTGCATCAATTTAATTTTTATCGTGGTAAATATATATAACCCAGACAACATAGGATTCTCCATAATTTTTAGAAGTGGTAGGAGGTCCTGAGAGAAAACATTTAAGAAACATTGGACTACAAGTTGCTGCTTCACCATGGCATCTTTGATGTTGTGGAATGATCTTCTTGTAAAGATCAGAGTCTGTTAAAGTCTAAAGTATAAGAAAAAGTAGTTCTTGTAGGTATGAAATCTACCTACCCAGATTTGGAAACCATAGAAATTTAGAATGTGCAGTTGAAGAATGTGGGTCAAAAAAAACAAAAAAATAAACTAAGATGCTGGTCAAGTTGAAAGACAAATACTATGGTTACATTAATACTTTATGTCAGGTTTTCTCAAACTCTAAATAGTCATGAGGTATGCATTTTAGTAACCTTGTTTCAGTCTCTTATTTGAGTTGTCCCTTTACTCATACGCCAAAGTTAGCTCTTTTAAAGGTGAAGAACACCCAACTGCCAGCCACTGAGAACAGCTGTCTTAAAATTTTCATCCTTTCTCTAGAGAACCAACAAGACTGTGGTTGCAGCAGTACAGTCAGAGGGAGAATAGATATATTTTTATGTATTTTCTAAATGCCATCGTTCATTTTTTTGAGGATACTTAGGAAATGCTACTAAACATGACAGAACAATTGATACTTACTCTCCTTGCAGAAAGTAGCTCATAAATGCTACATTGTTTTTGCCATCTTTTTCTGCTCCTTCAGCTAGCTTGTTCACCATACTTGTATTTCCTGAAGCTGTGGCTAAAAGCAATAAGCCACCATAGTCTTGTGCATGATGCAGACATTCTTGGGCAAGGCCAAACTGGCACTTATTGATGGCAAGTTCAGCTAGCTGCTTCCACTTCTGCTCAGACTATAGGAACAAAATATTTTCATCTTTTGAGCATCAAACGTGCTAAATCATTTTGAAGATCATTTGGTTCTGCTAGGGCTAATTTTTTGATTTCCTTTTTACACTTTCACTTTTTTACATTATTTAAAGAAAAAGATCAATGGTGAGGGGAAAAAAATTATGCAACTGTTTATCATATCAAAGCCTGAATATGCCTTTCCAAAGAGTGGTATATGTTTAATTTATAGAAAGTTATTCCTATACAATTCAATGTTTGAATTATGATCACTAAACCATCAACTCTGAGTAAGAACTTATGCAGATTTTGAGTAAGAACTTATGAAGATTTTGACCATTTCCCATCTGAGAAGAATCAACTGAATCATTCATAATTTTTCAAGGTAAGTATGTGTTCTTTTAAAATGATTCAGAATAAACGTGTCTTACTGTTTCTTCAGTATAGCGTGACTCTTTTAGACCACGATTTATCAATAATTTGGACAGGAATGATTTTTAAATTCAGTTCAACCGTGACAAAAATAACTGAATTCATTCTATTCCCACTCACAATTCTATTTCTTTTTCACAAATCAGATCTGGTGCTGATTCATATAAATGTTTTTTTCTGTTACTAGGCTTATATGCAGTTACAATTATGATTGACTCTGAACAGTTCAGTAGTAAGAGTAAAAACAAAATTCAAAATGTACAGTAAATTACTGAAACTCAGGAAGTTTCTTCTCTTCTGAGAAAGACATAGGAAACAAATACAATGGCCTCTACTGCGGAGACCCATTCTTCACTGCTTTCCAAAAAGCACATGGAGTTGGGACAAGCTAATATTGTTGAGAATTCTGTTCCAGAGGATGGGGGTACTTCTACTATGATATTTTTCAGATGATACCAACATACCTCTGCTTCCAACGCAAGTTGATATGCAATCTTAAGCTCACCAAGTTGAAGAGCAAGCTCAAAACGGTGTTCAGGGTCAGTTGATACGGCAAGTGCTTGCTGTTTGAAACCCTAAAACCATTTTTAAAACAGCAACTTATTACTAACAAAATTTTCCTAACATCCTATAGAAAAGAGTGATTTATCCTGATAGTTATAGTTTCAAATATTTAAGAATTAAATGTTAAATTTTAATTGATAGTTTCCATTTTGCTAAACATGCAGCTATGTAGTGCTAACGCATTAAAACAAGACTAAGCAATACAGGGTGCCTGTTATTTTCCCTCTCCCCCTTAATTTCTGGCACCTTAAGAATAACAAGATGGTATTAATAAACTCCAATTGTAAATATGAAAAGTATATCTCACTTTTCGAAAAGCAAGCAATACAGTAGCCTGATTACACCTATTTTACACCGATATTACAAATAAGGGTTGAAAATCCTGTCCTTTCTGATAACATTAATTCACCATGGAGTCCTTGCTGCTCTCTGCATTTGGTTATTTGCTTTCAGTTGGTTCATTTTTTGTTTGCTCTGATAGTGTTGGTCAGTGTGGTTTTCTCCTTGGTCGTTAATATGTCTGATATTTTCTGAGTTCACAATTGCTCCTCCCTTATCCCACAAAGAATATTGGAATATTTAATTTTAAACATAACTTCGGGTTGTTCACAACTATAATTCCACTACATATTAGACACTTAGCTGTTATTGAAAGACTAGGGCAAATGTTTTTACCTGCTTTTCAAGGAAGTGTGCAACTCTGGTCCTCTGTTCCTTTGGAATTGTAGGGAGAACTTTGTCCGCCATACTGAAGTCTCTCCTCATGACCGCAGTCTGATATTCTAGCACTGAGACTAGTAAGGAGTAACTCACTATATTTAATTCTTTGTCACCAAGGTAAAGTCTGTTGTCTTTGGGGATATACCCCAATAAATACATTGTTCTTTAAGAAAATAAAAAGACAGAGGAAAATATGTTTTAATACAGATGTAAAGTTCCAAATAGTTGGGTTTGAGAAATAAGATTAGTTATTTAACTAATGTAAATAGGCAAATTGCATCAGCAAGCCTGTTCTAATTATGACTAGAACAATGAGATATTATCAAAACATAATATATATACCAAGGTACTGACAATATGGAAACATTTTTCCGAAGTAACCAATTAAAAGCAACTGTGCTGTAACCATAGATATCCAGAATTCTTCTTTTTTCTTAAAAAAAACTTACTGAGGAAAAAAAATCTGAGAAATTGTGTAAAATATTGAGTCTTATGCATAACATTGAACAAACAATGAAGAGTTAGGATTATGGAATCCTCCCACCATCAAGACCTTAACTGAAGTCCTATTAGAACTCCACCATATTACTACCAACACTTCTCACCACCAAGACTAGAGTGCTGGAGTCCTCTCAACTTTATTCCAACCTGAATAGGACTGTATTTCTGTCCATTTCTGGCATAGGACCATATGCCTGGCCATTCTGTCCATCTGTCCTGGAGAATGGCAGAATTATTTTACATCAATAACAATTACATCTTACAAGCTACAGAATGCTTACCGGTCCAAGTGTGCAATAGTGACAATTTCTCCTCCAACGTAGTAGTTTAGTCTGTTCACAGAGCTTGTATAGATAAAACAATCTCCCACCCAAAGTCCTGTTTTCACAATCTCTTGAATTTCACCAAGGACCTAGTGGAAGATTAAAGATTTTATAATTTGTAATATTCCAATAGATTCAGCAAAATGATGTCATTAACAGAAGTTTAGCCATATTGGCAAATGCATGCATTATTTCATGAGCTCTGAAATGAAAAGCTCTTAAAATATGAATTTGCCAAATTGAATAGTATTTTGCTGAAACAGTGATGTATACGCAAAAGATGAAAATTCGCTATCTATATATAATTTGATATCTTATTATGAAGCAGAAATTCACAAGTATAGTGATTTACCCACATTTATTTTATAAAGGAAAATACATCTATACTAATACAATTGACTACAACTTTATTTTTTATTTATTAACATGTATTGACCAGGGATCACATCCCACTGTACAGATACCTCAAAAGCATCTTCAATGCCATCTTCAGTGACTCCCTCATGTGTATCTTGTGCAGTTGCAA
Source organism: Mimophis mahfalensis (assembly GCA_032468015.1). Lineage (NCBI taxonomy): Eukaryota > Metazoa > Chordata > Lepidosauria > Squamata > Mimophis > Mimophis mahfalensis. The sequence goes on along the minus strand of JANHFR010002096.1, from coordinate 162,821 downwards.
CTTTTTCAGAAAGGTATTTCAGAATGAAGAATGATTCTTCTGTAGCAATGCAGACAAGTTCACCAGAATCAGACCAAAAAATCTAAATCAAAACAACAGAAGCCACGGGTGGTGAAAAATAAATATATTGAGCTGAATATTGTACATTTGAAGAAAAACATTAAAAAATTAAATAAGTACTAATACTGTACTTATTGAATTTAAAATTTTTCTTCAAAGAGTTAAAATTAGTATCATCTTAGTTTTATAAAAAATTAAGATTTATTTATCTACTTATAACTCATTTCAAACAATCATCTGGGTGGTACACAGCTCCCCAAATATATAATTTGGGGTTAAAAACTGATTGGTAAATAATAAAATGTAAAAACATTCCATGCATTATAACTGCATATAAAAACCAAGATTCTCATTTATTAGAAAACCAATTCATCTGGTGGGATACTCATAACAATCTAGCCTACACGGCTTCACGTTTTTATCAATGTTCTAAAAATTAGGAGATTCTTAGATAATGAATGAGATTCAGATGAAAAAACAACTCACATATTTAGGTTGTATTTCAATTCTGCGTATCAGTTCTGTATTTTCCCAGTCATAAAATGCCAAGCCGTTGACAGATCGGACACCCAATAAGAAGCCACCATATATACCTTCATCAAAAAGAAAGAGAAATTAGTATTTTACTAAAAAATGTTCCATCTGACTACATAGAATATTAGGCATTAAGTGCATAACTTGCCTTCTGCTCCAAAGTCAGGTTTAAAGGATTTCTTTTCTTTGAAGTTTTTAAATATCTTGACACTGCTGTTGCTTTCTCTGATTGCATACCTGCACATTAAAAAGAATTAAATATAACTTCAACATGCAAATGCACATAATAAGAAGCAGGCAACAACAGGTTTTTACTTTTTAACTGAAATACTTCATGTGTCACGTAAGATAATACGCAAAACTCTTACTATGATTATTTTACTTACTCAGAAGAATCATGTGCCCATGCAAACTCCTGAGCAGAGCCAAAGCTCTTGTTTCTTAGTGCCATAGCAGTATAAATGATATATTCACCATCCCCACACACTACTACAAATCTGAAAAAGATAAACGTAATAAAAACATTAGTAAATCAGGTATATAAAAATGGTTTGTCTGTAAGACTCAAAAAAAGTATTAGAAAAATATATGTAAAAAAACAGCAGTGGGGTCGAGGCCTTGCATACACAAAGTCCTGGGTACACTCAAATAGCACTGGGACAAAACTAACGTTTTTTTTAATTCATAAAATTATTTCTTACCAGTGTCAACAAAATAGGCTTGGCAGTGATGGTGTAATTCAGAGTAATAAGAGTTCCATACAGTATGTTTCTAAAATGCCTTTGGCTCTACATATAATTTAAGACAAACCTTTTTTCCAAAACCTTCTGAAAAATGAACCTTACCGTCCATTCGGATTATGCTGAATAGTTTGAGGATATATTTCACAGCTGCCCATATCTTTCACTGCAAGCGGTAGCCTCTCCCCATCTTTGATTTCTGTATCTCCCATTGCTTTGAGATTAGCTTGCTGAATTTCTGAATGCTTGGCCCAAATAATCTTTCCATTTGCATCCATTGACATGGCTGGCTCTTCCCGACCAAGCTAGTAAGGAGAAATTAAAATGAAAATAGAATAAAACATCCGATACATCCGATATACAAACCACTTGGCTTTCATTTATGACATTTACAAAATGTAAGAAAAATCACCAGGGCCAAGTGTTTAACCAGTGTCTGTTTCTCACTTATGGAAAATAGGCAATGGTTCAATTATAGGTTTTCTAAGACAAACATACTTTGACAATGATGCTACCCTCATCATATCCAAGGGCCACATTGTTTGATCCTCTTAGGCTTGCAACACACCACACACGTTCCATGCCATAATTCAAAGTACTTTCCAGACGATAAGTGCTTGAATGCCAGATGCGAACAGTTCCTGTATTTAAATAAAATAGGCACCTTAAGTAAACCTATACCACGATTATTAGGTTTTCTTTACAAATCAAATCAGGAATATTTCTATGGAATCTGGATTTGAATAATTCATAATCTTAAGCAAAAAAATGTATACAATAAGGTTGTGATAGACATATCTATTTTGTATTCTTATAAAATGTTCTAAACAAAATTAGTTTCTAGATTACCATCTTCGGAGCCAGTGATGATAATAGGAAGTTCAGGGTGAAAACTGACACAAGAAACATTCTGTGCATGTCCCTCCAGAATTTGCACACATGTTTTATTCTAGGAGAAAATAATGAAAATAACTGATAAAAGATTCAATTGCATGATATCATCATTACGGCTATCTTCAAGATTCAATTTCACTGGTAAAATAGCAATAACAATAATTTATTAAATTTATATGCTGTCCAACTCAATAACTCCTAAATGACACAATGTCAATTTTCAGAAACATGTTTAGCATTTTCCAACAACAATCTTCAGATAAATAACAAAACTTAACCATAAACCCAGTTTTCAGTTAAAACCCAACATGTGCAGCTATTTTCTATTACCCCCAAATGGTTTAGAACAGGGGTTCTCAACCTTCCTAACGCCACGACCCTTTAGTACAGGCCCTCATGTTGTGGTGACCCCCAACCATAAAATTATTTTCACATATACCTGTATTTGTATTGAAATATGTGTTTTCCATTGGTCTTAGGTGACCCCTGTGAAAGGGTTGTTCGACCCCCAAAGGGGTCCCAACCCACAGGTTGAGAACCACTGGTTTAGAAATAATATGGTATTTCATACCTGGTAATCCCAGATCTTAACAAGACGATCATCTGCTCCTGAAATTAGGTAAGGCTTATCACCTCCACTGTAATAATCAATACTATTTACACCTTTCTCATGCCCTTCTAGAGTAAAGTTGGGTGAAGAAGAGCCAAGCTGCCACACCTTGCAAAAAATGAAATTACAGATTCTTTAAAAAAAAACAAAACAGCAGGAATAGTAGATGTACAAGTTAATAGAGTGATTATGAAACCTTCAGCTACATTAAATTTGTAATATTCTGCTCAAATTTTTAAGTAAAATTAAATCAGAAAGGAAAATAGATCATTCTAAGAAGAATTTAAAATCTTAATATATTAGAAGTTTGCTCAGATTTCCAAATAAACACTGAAATTGAATACATTATGAATTTGCTGAAACGATTTCAAGCTTAATCAAAAGGCATACACATAAAAACTTTTTAAGTCTGTAAAACACTTTCTGCATCGTGAGAAGCTGATCTCAGCTATCATATTGAATCCCCACAATCCAGACCTTGAGCCCTCAAACAATAGCTAATTAAAGCTAAAGCTAATAGCTAAAGCCAATTAAAGCAAAAACTAAATTCCAATGAAACATTTTAATACACCATACATATTTAAAGGTAACCAAGTAGACTTGTATTATTGATAAATCAACTTCTGTAAACTACCAAATATCGTAAGCAATATATATTAGTTTAAGTAGGTACCTGGAAGTTGTCAGTGCTACTACAGAAATGGTTAAGCATTTACAAAGTGATAAAATTGTTTTATTTTAAATCAATAATTTTGACTTTCCAAGTAATAGTAATAGTAGCTACTATTTCCAAAATGAAACTCATTATGCATATATCATACCTTGATTGTTCTATCCAGAGAGGTACTAGCAAACTGGTTATTGTCCTTGGGATTTATGACAATCTGCATTACATAATGAGTATGCCCTTCAAACACTTGAGAACATGTCCATTTTTTATCCCAGTCCCATAGTTTAATAAGCATGTCATCTATGGGAGACAAAGAACATAAATCATTGCAATTTTCTATCACTACTATTATCCATTTCAGAAAAAATGTTCATTTTTACTAGTGAAAAATTTAACTTAGGAACTAAGTTGGTATATATACATGTTTAACCACCTTGCAATAGTCAAATAGTCTTGAAATTTGAAATAAATCTATAAAATCTACTTGACAAAAAAGATAAAAGCCAGGCAACACATCAAGCATCCAACTATACATACTGGCATTCTGTAGTTTTGATGGAATAGTTATTCAATTACAAAAAAAGTGCTTCAACCTTCAGAAAAAGAGGTTTTGACCTCAGTGAATAAAAAGAAAGTTGCCAAGAAAGTATACTTACCGCTGCTAGTTAGAATGAAAGGCTGTGTAGGATGCACAGCAATGCAGCGAATATAATCTGAGTGTGCTTCAAACATATGTACCCTTTCCAAAGTATTATAGTTGAAAACTTTAATTTGCATATCATCCTGTAGGGAATAAAATTCAAAGGAATAATTAAAAGCATCACTGATTGAACTGTTATGATGAATGACTGAGAAAATAAGTGCAGAATAAAAGGATGATGACATGTTCTCAATGTATAAAAGACTATATTGAAGTTGTATCAAGAGTGGCATTAGAGTGGGAATGCACTTTGAAAGAGGGAAGAGTAATAAGAGGAGTAAGATAGAAATAGCATATAGACTAATTGTGTGTATGCGACCGGTTGTTAGAATGTAGGATTAACACTTTGGAAATAGTATGTTGTGTATAGTAAAATCTGTACTGTAATATGTAAAAAAGCATGCTTACTAAAATATTGACAAAATAATTTTATTTGACTTTTTTAGCTGCCCAGCTCCAATGGTTAGCTATTAAATTGGGCAGAATCCAGAATTATTTTTAAAAATACAAAGGTAAAGATAAAAGTTTCCCTTGTCTAGTCATATCAGGCTCTAGGGATTCATCTCCATTTCTTAGCAGAGGAAGACAGCATTGTCTGAAGACCATTTCTGTGGTCATGTGGCCAGCATGACTATACCCCAAAGGTACAGGGAATGCTGATAACTTCCTACCAAAGTGGTACCTATGCATCCTACCTTGCATTTACATGCTTTTGAACTGCTAGATGTGCAGGAGCTGGGGCAAGTAACGGCAGCTCACTCCATCATGCAACACTCAGGCCTTCCACTAGGCTGTTAGCTTTCTAGCTGACAAGTTCAGCATCTTTAACTATTGACCTGTTGCATCCCCATAAAAATGTCATATCAGATAGACCAGCCTAAAATACTCTAATAAACTGATCAATAAACAGGACAAAAATGAGCCCTAATAATAAACACATAAATTCCAGGCCAGGCACAAAAAGCCAGCATGTTGATTGCTAATATGATCAGTGAAATATAACAAAATTAAAGCATGCACAATAATTGATTACTAGATTGTTGTATGCCACCCAGAGTCACTTTTTGTGAGATGGCCATATAAATTTGATGAATGACTAAATAAGGAAATGTTTAATGAAGCATTCAAACCAAACAGAGTAAGACAACAATATATGCTATCCCCTTGACTGTTTCATGAATAAAAATACAAGGAATGTTGTGATGACTTTAGAGATTAGGAACATGTACTTTTCCATGCAAATGTCTGATGTTTGATTGTATGGTTCTTTTTTATATTGTTTTCTGTTCATGAATTGAACTCCAATTGATCTCAGTATTATGGAATGTTCAATTAATACTATTACGTGACCAAGTTTTATAATGCCATGCTTAAAAACCTAACCAAATTACTTGTTACACAGTAATATACTATGATTTTATTTGCCTTTTCTATTTTCCCCTTTTTCAGGATATTACCACACTAGAAATAATAAATAAATAAATAAATAAATAAATATTACACTATATTTTATAAACAAATACATGTAAAATGACTTCATTTTATCTTTATTAAACGGAGGGCTTTACTAGCATATAAATTATCAAAGCCGTTCTCATCCTGATGTTTAAAAAAACCTCTGGTCAACAGTTAATTTGGGAAAAATCCAGAAGTGCAGGCAAAATTAGAATCCTAAATTTCCATATAAAGATGGGGAATATATTTTAATTGTTAAACTGTGGATATAAAGTATAATTGGACATAAAAATAATCACAGTTAAATTTGAATTTCAAGATCTCAAGTAAACTATAGTATATCTCAATAGACTTTCAGAAATACATATGACACAGAGGAACAACTTACAGCTCCCGTAACAACCCAGTTCTTTCTTGCCACAAATTTAGCTGCTCTGACAGGTAAGTCACATACTTCAAAAGTTTTCACTAGTGTCTGAAAATAAAATAGTTTTAATTATTTTCATGCAAATATATTATTCAAAGGGTTATTATTTGTAAATTATTGCATTCTAAGACTAGAGATATAAATTTACAATAATTCTGATGTAATGCTACATAAACCTGGTATGTGGGTGGGATAATGAACAATTCAAAAAGAGACAAGAAAAAATACTAACACCATAAATGTAACTTTTAATGGGAAGACATGAGACTTAATTTAAAAACATATTGCATCAAATGAATTTTTTTAAAAAACATACACAAGTAGTATTATTTTTGGATAAATCTATCTCCATAATAACAATTTTCTTTTCACAAGGGTTACCAACTATATTTAATATCAGGCTTACTTGTGTTTCATGGTTCCAAACACAAACACTGCCATTGTAAAGGCTAGCCAACATCCATGGCTCTGTGGGATGCAAGTCCACACTCTTCACTCGGTCAGATCGAGCTGTTAGTTTCCGCTTTATATCAAGTCGGAGAGGCTAAAGAAAGGAAGATTTATTAGGTTATTTCAAACACAAATAGATCTATTTATACTATTAAAAATGAAAGCAAAAGCTTGGTTATATTTATGTAAGAATATACTATCATTCATTCTGCAATGTGCCAGTTTAGTTTCTCATGTTGATGATGTTTGAAGTTGCTCATGAATTTTGTGAACCCCAGACCATAAATCAAAGCAAGTAAGCAAATATTGTCACTGACTTCACAAAAACATTCATTATTGTGTAAAACGAGAATAATGTCTATTATGTAAATTAATCAAAGGAAGATTTATGGCACTACAAAACAATCACCATACTGATATTAAAAAATAGTTCTTAGAAATGGACAATTGTACAAATGTAACAAGAAGCCTCTAACTTGTGAGAATTGTAAAACTACACTGGAAGCATATATATATATACACTGGAAGCATATATATATATACACACACATACATACACACACACACACACACACACACACACACATATATATTTAAATGAGACACCTCTTTAATATAATCATAACTACTAAGAGAAGAGTCACTGGCAAATCATGAAGATTTTCCTTCACTGATGTCTAAAAATGAAATACAATAATCAAAAAAAGAACACACTGAAAAAGTTGAACTAATCAGAGTTGATCATGACACTATTCCAGTTAAGAAAAACCTGGCAGTGTCATTCTGCTCAGTGATAAAATAAAATAACTGCCATCTGTTCAAAAATGCATTTAAGCATATGTATGCATTTCTACCTCTAAAACTCTGGAACATGCAGATTTAGTTTTGAAAAGGTAAAGGAGCATCATTACAAGAATCATGCAACTTTATCAACAACCTAACCTTTGGGTTAGCTATAGAGCACCAGCATTTATCTTTTAGTCCTAATTCAATATTAAGGCAATCATTATCCATACTAAGAAAATCTGGATGGCCATTAAATGGAAACACACAGAAAAGTCTCTTTGCTTCCAATTGTGATTGTTGGGTTAGGCTCAGTTATACAGTCTGAAAAGGGCATGAATGAAAGCAACAACTGCAGCAGTGTTGAATGTTCATATATCATATTATAACAGAGCATGTGTATCAAAGACTCTCCTTTTCCCAGCAACCTTTGGAACAGAACATGAACTAAGTCCCAGGTAAAATAACTGACAAAAAATTGACCCAGGAGGTAATGCCTAGCAGTTAAACCCCCTCAGATCACAGAAGACAATTCTAACAGGTTCTTTCATCCACAACAAAGAGAGCCGAACAATTTCAAGTCCTATGAACCCAAGCGATGATTCAACAGCATCTATTGCAAAGGCAAACTGGCAGAAATAAATGAAATCAAGCTCAGAATCAATAAGCTTTCTCCTTGCCCAATCTATTTAAAACAGCGCTGCCATTTCCCGACGGATAACAGATTTTGCAAAGAACTCCTCAAAGACGGGTTTGCTCTCGCAGTATATTCGGGGTTAAGAATCACGGTTGGATTTGTGCTTATTGCACGGCTCAGGAACATGCCGAGCTTCTATCGATTAACCTACACAAACAGCTGTTTGGAAGAGCAACGGGGAGGCTCTTGCATGAATGGAGGTGGAAGCAAACAAACCGAGTCTCTTGCACACGTATTTCTCGTTCGATCCAGCTACGTTGCTCTGCCCTCCGGCACCTACTATTCATAGAGAAACCCCTGGTAAACCTCCGCTTTTTGAGATTCCCAACGGGCCCCGGCTTACCATCGCGCTGACTCCAGCGTCGGCTACTCAGGCCACCCAATTTGCCGAGGTCCGCTCACAGCTCAATTCACCGACGTGGAGCTTCCGGCTTCAATCGTTCTCGCGATAGCCAAAAACTAAACGAGAACGTCGGCCAAATACTTCCGGCACGTAGGGATTTGGAGATTAAAGAAAGATAGAGATAAGAAAAAGAGGAGCTTACTTCACTTGGATAGTCTTTTGACATTCTATATTAAATAGAGCTCCCTTTAGTCCCCCAGTGCAGTTTTAAGAAGGATAGTTAATATGCTATAATATAATACGATAGGAATTTAATTTAATTTAATTTAATTTAATTTAATTTAATTTAATAATTCGATTTATGTGCCGCCCTTCTCCAGAGGGACTCAGGGCGGCTCACAGTCCTTATAAAACACATACAATATAAAAGTTAAAAAACAAATTAAACAAAAATTTAGGACTAAACAAAACAGTTAAAATTTAAAATTTATTGGCTAAAGTTCATACTGTGTCTGTATAAAATAAATCCTGATTTACTGAATTGTTTTTTAAAGCCAGGCTAAAAATATCTACAGACTTTGTGCATTTTAATTATGACATTTTAATGCGATATGTTCAATGCAAAAGGAAAGAGTTGCACTTCCCTATATGGATACTAAATAGGAAAACTAAGATCATGGCATCTGGCCCTCTCAATTCCTGGCAAATAGATGGGGAAGAAATGAAGGTAGTGACAGATTTTATTTTCTTGGGCTCCAAGAT
>JANHFR010002096.1:118241-132606 GCA_032468015.1 Mimophis mahfalensis | reverse complement strand
AAGGTCAGCTTATTGCCCCCACAATCTGGGTCCTCATTTTACCTACCTCGAAAGGATGGAAGGCTGAGTCAACCTTTTGTGTGCAGTGTTCTTGTAAAGTGGGTACAATATTGTAGCACAACACAGGCCTCTGTATTTTGCTGGTTATTCAGCCATTTTTTACTCTCAAGTAATGATCTAGCTATGCAATCATTCATTGTGCAGCATAAGATCTAATTACAGCAAGTAGTAAGTTGGGAAAAATAATTGAAAACATCTTTGCAGCTTTCAAAACGCCTGTCTATCTAATTTTCCTTTAATCACATTTTCAGAAAATGATTCCACCTCATCTTCTAATCTTCACATCTGCCTAACAAGTGTAATCAAGAAGACCAAAATTAAAACATCCCTACTGCTATCCTTTCAATCAGTCACAAATTAAAATTGAAAAGAAGTTCATCTAAAAGAAATGGGTAGGGGTGGAGGAAATAAGAAGAAGAAACTGCATTAAAAACTTAAGCGTATCTGTCCCAATTATTAATCTATTTGTATTAAGCTAAATGAACCTGCCAATTAGAACAGAAACAAATGTAATTAAGTGGATTCTGTAATTAAATGGATTCTAGTCTTCATGTTTATTAGAACAAAATTTCCCAAAGTTTTTAACTTAACTGTCCACATCCCCAGTTGCCTGCAGTATAATCCACAGGTTCAGAAATCTTGTCATTAATTGTGTGGAAATGGCACCCCAAAGGTGGTACTTGAATCACCTTTGGTGTTGTCGCCTTGCGCAAGCCAAGACTTGGGTGAATTGAGTATCTTGTAGGAGAGAATTTTCATTGATTCTTGCCTATGAAATTTCATAGGAAAAAAGCCTAGGAATAGTATCCTTGTGCTAGGTTTGGGAGACACTACAACTTGGTTGCTTTTCTCTCCTAATGCTAGAATTAAGAATAATATGCTATTCCCACATCTATGGAGATTCTCAATCATCCAGATCATGGTTGTCCCAAAGGTTGTTTTTCAAAAAGGCAATTGGATTTTCTTGTCCTTTTCCTTTGAAAAGGTTTTGCTTCTCAAATCAAGAAGTGAAGAAGAAATGGAGTTTCTTGGATGAAAAGCAAAATATTTTCAAAAGAAAAAGAGAAGAAAATTCAATTGCCTTTTGGAAAAAGCACCTTAGGGATAACCATGACATGGATGACTGAGGACCTCCATAGATGTGGGAATAGCATAGCATATTATTCTTAATTCTAGCTTTAGGAAAGAAAAGTTGTAGTGTCTCCCAACCTAGCACTAGGATGCAACTATTCCTAAGCTTCATAGATAAGAATCAATGAAAATTCTCTCCTACAAGATACTAGATTCATCCAGGTCTTGGAAAGTGCAAGACACCACCACCAATTGATTCAAATACCACAAAATTTGCAAAACATATTCAAGCATATGGATTTCAGAGGTATTATTCTAGAGCAGGACATCACGCACTGGTCACGCCCACCCTAGTTTAGTGAAGGGGAAAAAGTCATGTCACATGACGACAATGTGATGTTGCAAGTTTGACACCTGTGTTCAGAGAATATTATTTATGTATAGTCAGTAAAACCCATGCTTATCCAAGTATAAGGATTTTATTTCCCTACAATATGTGAAATCATTTACCATAATGTAACAAAAGACTAGAAGCAATAGATAAGTCTTCTCAATTTAGTTTTCCTTTTTTGTATGAAACATCCCCTTGATCATTAAAACAAGTCTTGCTGTACTGAATAATTAATACTGGTGCAAGTGGACTTTTCAAGTCACTATGGAGTTTTCAATTTATCGTTGGCAGCTAGTCCAAAGTAGTCAGAACTCATTAAATCTGGTTACAAGAAATATGAATACATAACTAGATAAACATCAATGCCTGCTTACATGACCAGGATAAGTGATGACAAGGAATATAAAAGTGTTACTATTTGCTAATGGGTTTTTTTAAACTTTCAGTCCTCAGCAATGGATTAAGGCACTTGATCAAGTAAATCTGCAGTTTTTCTCAGGTTGTGTATTATTTACCTCAGGAAAAGACCATTTCACAATATGTTGCTTAGAGTTGGCTGTTAAGAGCAGCCAATAAAGCCTGTACTTCATTCCAACTCTTGTTATGCTGCCTCATAATGGAAATGGAAGCATTCTTGGAAGGGATGAGAAAAGAATGCCAGGAGAACATGCCAAGAGTATATATTTCAGCAGGGCCACTTAAGGTGTGTAGAGCATTTGATCAACCTGACTAAAATAAGCAAATATCTACAAAATAAAGTGGTAATACAGTGCCAAATGTTGGGCCCCTCAGGTAAGAAGGCACTCAATATGTTACTGGGAGAGCTGAATACATTTCATAAAACAGGATATTTTTGACACAGATAAATTATGGGCTTCCAGACATCTAGTTGTTGCTGTATTCATAAAGAAAATCCAGAGCTGAAAAAAATAGAATTACGGTGGGAAGATAGAATGTGAGAAGACTGAATATGGGAAAGCTCAGAGAAAGATGAATTGTCTACATCTTTGTCTAACTGACTATGTCTAATTGACTATGAATTAACATATTAGACATCAGCAAATTGAAATGGCCTGGAATTGATACTTCCATTCAGAAAACCATAGTATTTTTACTGCTCAGGACATGAAAGTAATGGTGTTACTTTCATAGTTAGGAACAATAGTTAGGTCAATACAGTACACCACCAAATACCAATTTTATGTGTGCTGGCACAGTAGTTAGAATGCAGTATTGCAGGCTAATTTTGATGACTCAGCAGTTTGATCCTCACTGGCACAAGACTGATTCAGCCTTCCATCCTTCTGAGGTCGATAAAATGAGGGCCCAGATTGTTGGCAACAATATGCTGACTCTCTAAACTGCTTAGAGATGTAAAGGGATGTAAAGCACTGTAGAGGAGTATATAAGTCTAAGTGCTATTGCTATCATGAAGTATGCATACAGCTTTTTTATATGATTATTGAAGATAATGATCCAAACCATTTCAGGAAACCCTTTACCATTTCAGACGAATGGTTGTCCATCTCTTAAAAATTGGACCCAACTACTTCTGTAGGCAAGTCCTTACAATGATTAATTTTTCCAGCTGTCAGGAAATTTGTTTTTAGTCCTAGGTTGGTTCTCACCTTGATTAATTAATTAATTAATTTATTTTATTTTATTTAATCCCATTTATATCCTGCCCTTCTCCGAAGACTCAGGGCGGCTTACAAAGTGCTCAGCAACAGCCCTCATTCCATGCATATGCTTCTTGTTCTCTCTTCAGATGCTTTGGACAATAGCTTGACCCAGTGGTGGGATTCAAAATTTTTTACTACCGGTTCTGTGGGTGTGGCTTAGTGGACATGGCTATGCTGTCGACTAATCAGAGCCAATCAGAGGTGGTATTTGCCGGTTCTCCAAATCAGACAAAATTATCACTAGCGATTCTTCAGAACCTGTCAGAATTGGCTGAATACCACCTAAGGCTTGACCCACTCTGCCCTGCAGCATCCCCTTAGATATTAGAGCACTGCTGTAATGTCAACCCTAATCCTTTTTTTCATTAAGCTAGGCATACCCAATTGTTTTAGCCCCCAATCCCCTAGTCACCTTTGTTGTTCTTCTCTGCTTTCTTTCTAGAGTCTCAAAATCATGGTGACCAAAGCTGAATGGATAACACAAGGAACTATGGAATGAAATTAAAGAAATTATTAAAGATGAATGCAAAAAGAAATAAAAAACAGAAGAAAGTAAATTGGATATAAGAAAAGAGTGGAAATTGCAAAGAAAAGCCAAAGCCCCTCCCCTCAAAAAGACCTTAGGAAGTCATTTAAAGAATTACAAGAGAAAAGAAACAATATTATAATGTTTAATGTTAATAAAGACACTTAAAATGGAAATAGATATATATCAGGGGTCTGCAAACTGTGGCTCTGGAGCCATATGTGGCTCTTTCGGCCCTTTGCTGCGGCTCCCTGTTAGCTGATCCCACCACTGACTGGCCTCTGCCCTCCCATGCCCTCCCCTCCCTGTCACTCCTCGCCTGGCCTGAGAAGGTAAGGGTGATGGTGTGGGATGGAGACTCACTCCATATTCCAGAGCCTGAGGCAACTGTGTGGGAATAAGGATGTGAGTTGGCCACGCCCACCCAGTCATACCGGTTGTTAAATTATTGGCTCCCGGTGTTTTCCATGGGAAACAGGTCCAAATGGCTCTTTGAGTGTTTAAGTTTGCAGACCCCTGATATAGATAAATAAGTCTTCCTTTATTCTGTGGCTTATTTGGAATCAGGTCCATTGAAATTGATTGATTGCTAAAAAAAATAGCTGAACTTGGAAGGTTCCAATTTTGAGTAGATGCGCTAAGGACTGACAATGAACAATAGTAAAAGATCAAGCAAAGATGGAAGTAATGTATTGAAATTCTGTACAACAGAAAAGTAAACATTTGAAATAACAGGTATTTCCTATTTACAATAACGTCTAATACAGAAGTTGGATCAGCACGCTGGGAAATCCTGTATCAGAAGGTTACAAGAATTGACAGTGTATCTAGAGAAATATGGCGCACAACAGAAAATTTAGCAAAGGTTGTAATCAAACTCTGCCTGCAGATCTGGAGATTAAAAGAGATCCTTTGATATAGAAAGAGACTTAACAGAATGTGCATATATATTTGGGGTTTTCAGTTGTCTGAGTCTTAATTTATTATTGAATAATTGGTTTAATTCTATTTTAAATTTTCTGTTGTGTGTTTTTTACTCATTGTACCACCTGAGTCCTTCGGGAGAAGGGCGGCATATAAATATCAATAACAAACAAACAAACAAATAAACAAACAAACAAATAAATAAATAGTCTGTGATCTAAGCAGTTTAAGAGTGTTCAGAAGCCAGTCTTCTAAGTAAGAAATACTCACCTTTGCAGAAATATTTATATTCTGTGTTCTTCACATACAGTTCCTAGTCAAATTTTAGTTTCATTTTGTTGTGAAGGCAAGCACACACTGGCTGACTTAGCACATTATTTTAAGCCATAATGTGGTTATGTTAGTTTTGCTTTGCATAATGTAAACTCAATTATTATAATTTATAAATCAAGATTTGTAATTCAACATGTTCTATGAAATCAGAGTGTTTAGATTAATCAATGAATCATAACAAATAACCATTTAGTGCAATGAATTAGCAATTTTTATCTGCCTAATTAATATAACCATATAATCTATATTTGAAGAACTATCCATATTTTTAAGTTGCATATTTATACATATGTATAAATTTAAAATATAGGAAATGACTTTTAGTCAAATTCTCAATTGATATTTTCAAAGTAATTGAAGCCTGTTTAATTTAAGGATATGTTTTGTAGTATGTCAAGAACCTTGAGCAATGTGAGTTAACCCTTTCTGAGAAAATCATTTAAATTAGTGATCTCATTTTTGTTGTTTCTTATCTTTCTAGGGAACCGTTTTGTCACAAGGAAACTTTCAGTGGCTGAGATCTAAACAAGGCAGAGAGAGGCTAGTGTACATATGTTACACTAAAGAAGGGTTCTTAAATATAGTTTCTTTTAAATATAGTTTGAGAAGAGAAGAGAAGAGAAGAGAAGAGAAGAGAAGAGAAGAGAAGAGAAGAGAAGAGAAGAGAAGAGAAGAGAAGAGAGAAGCTGGAAGGAATTTCGGAGGATTTCTAGTCCAGCTCCTTGCCCAAGCAGGATAACCTATAACTATCAGTTACTTAAGAAGATAGCCTCTTCTTAAAAGCCTCCAGTGATGGACAGTCCATTATTTCTAAAGGCAATCTGTTCCACTGGTTAATTGTCCTTATTGTTTCTCCTTAATTCCAGGTTGCTTCTCTATTTGATTAGTTTCCAACCATTGTCTGTTGTCCTGCTCTCTGGTGCTTTGTAGAATAATTTGACCCCTCTTCTTTGTGGCAGCCCCTCAAATTCTGGAATACTGCTATCATGTCACCACTAATTCTTTTTTTTTAGATTAGCGAAATCCAGATCAGATCCTGCAGCCATTCTTCATGTGTTTTAGTCTCCAGGTCTTTGATAATCTTGGTTGCTCTTCTATGAACTTTTTCCAAAGTTTCAACATGGTGACCAAAATTCGTTGCAATATTCTAGGTGTGGTCTTACTAAGCTTTTATAAGGTAAAGGTTCCCCTTGCACATATGGGCTAATCATTCTCAACTCTAGGCGATGGTGCTCATCTCCGTTTCCAAGCCGAAGAGCCAGTGCTGTCCGAAGATGTCTCTGTGGTCATGTGGATGGTATGACTAAATGCCAAAGGCACACAGAACGCTGTTCCCTTCCCACCAAAGGTGGTCCCTATTTTTCTACTTGCATTATTACATGCTTTCAAACTGCTAGGTTGGCAGAAGCTGGGACAAGTAATGGGAGCTCACTCTGTTATGCAGCACTCGGGATTCGAACTGCTGAACTGCCAACCTTTCTGATCGACAAGCTCAGCATCTTAGCCACTGAGCCACTGCATATCCCTGAAGCTTTTATAAAGCAGTACTAATATTTCATATGATCTTGATTCTATGCCTCTGTTTATACAACACAGGATTGTATTAGCTCAGGGGTGTCAAACTCGCGGCCCGTGGACCAGATGCATCACATGCTGGCCATGCCTACCCCTGGTTTAGTGAAGGGGGCAAAAGTTGAGATGCGTCAGGCGATGGATGACATGTCATTCGAGACTGACACCCTTGCATTTTTGGCAGAGGCTGCTACACACTGCTGACTTATATTCAAGTGATCATCTACTAGGACTCCAAGGTGCCTCTCACAGTTACTGTTTTTGAGCCAGGTTGGAATAATAGTAATAATAATAATAATAATAATAATAATAATAATAATATATTATTATTATTGCTATTATTATTATTACTACTATTATTACTATTATTATTATTATTATTATTATTATTATTATTATTATTATTATTATTATTATTTGTATGCCACACTTCTCCCGAGGGACTCAGGGCGGCAAACAACAATAAAAACAAAATACAAATGTTAAAACAGTATTAAATTTAAAAGTTCAATAAATGAGAATGACAAACACACCAATTAAAATTAGCTAAAACACACACACCCCTCAGCCCAGGCCAGCCATCCTAAGCAGCCATGTCTTCAAGTCACGCCGGAAGGAGTGGAGATAAGGGGACGTCCGGAGCTTGGGGGGCATCTGGTTCCAGAGGGTCGGAACACCCACAGAGAAAGCCCTCCCACTGGCTGTCGCCAGCCAACTTGAACAATAGGATCGGCCCATTGTTCAAGTTTGTAAAGATATTTTTTGCATCCTGAGCTTATCTTGGGGGGGAGGCTATTCCCAACCATTTAGTGTCATCAGCAAATCTGAAGAGTTCTAATCCCTTATCTAAGTCATTTATGAAGATATTGAAGAATGCTGGGCCTAAGACGATGCCCTGTGATACCTCCCTGCTTACTTCTCTCCATTTGGATGTAGTACCATTAACTAGGAGATCTTACTAATCTTACAGCCTCAGTACAATATGTGAACCCAGACAGTGATACTTTATTCTTAGATACCACCCAAATGTATTAAGAAGACAAGAAAACATACAGAGATACTATTGTCAGCGTGAAGTTTTTAAAAAATTACCGTGTCATTGCACCAGAATCTTTGTGTTACTAGAAAACAGACAGGCTAAATTTGGGGAAATAGAACAAAACTTTTGCTTAATTCCTATTTGGAAGGCAAAAATCCTTTGTAAAGTGTGCAGGTGTTTGACATTATTTTTAGACAAACAGAACCATGGATCACTGACTAAATCAAACTTTTATTCATATAGTTATCATTAAACAGAGAAAACACAAATGTAGCAGCTATATCGGCTTCATCAATCTATTTTATCTTCTTGAAGACTTGATGGCACACCTGGTCTTCACAAGTCAATTCCTACAACAGAAAAACCACTAGTAAGTAAGCACAACTTTTTCATTGTTCTTATTGTATCCCAGATCTTTCCTTAAACTCAAGATGAAAACAGTTCAGCCACCACATTAACAATGAGGCTGGGCTATTAGATGGAAAACAACAATGTATTTTATGTATCCCAGGGGTCTTCAAACTTGACAGCTTTAAGACTTGTGGACTTCAACTGCCAGAATTCCTCCTCCAGGCATGTTAGCTCAGGAATTCTGGGAGCTGAAGTCCACAAGTCTTAAACTTGCCAAGTTTGAGGACCCTTGATGTAACCAATCAGCCAGTAAGCATTACAGCTTGCAGTAATTAGATTTGGACATTTCAGTTGAGTTTTTAAAAGGATAAAAATGAAAAATGTATGAAAATTTCTCTGTAACCATAGGACATTTTGTAGTCTATTATTAGCCCACATACTGTAGTGTATTAAAACTACTGGAGCAACAAGAAATTGAAAAAGGAGAAAAGGCAAGGCTTTAAAAGTAACAAGATAAATACAATAGTATTTGGCCGATACGCAGCTGTGTGTCTGCAGAAAGTGGATCTTGGAATGTTATAGCAAGTGTTACAAAGTGGGTCAGTAGCATTATTGGCAAGTTTTGAATGTATTTTATCATGAAAGGCCTTTCTATATGGACATCTTTTTTACATAGCAATTTTTTACACAGCAATTTTTTTACATAGCAGTCTCTCAACCTTTGCTATTTACCTCTTAAGTGGTTCTTAAGGCTTTGTTTGCAGCAATAAAAATGAAGAGAAGATGCTACAGAACAGTAATGATGCAAGAGGGCCCTGGCAGCTGATTTTCTTCAGATTTTGCCTTCATATCAGTAAAATAAATGACTATCTAGTCTAGTGTTTATCTGTAAAATGATATTATTTTGTATCTGTAAAATGGAATTATAAAATGGAATTATCTGTAAAATGAAATATTTTAAAAATTAGTTCCAAACACAATTTTGTTTTTAATTTTTTTTAATTGCAGTTGCTTTGCAGTTCACATAAAGCTACTATGAATTTTGTGATGCTCTAAGTGGTACTATAAGCATTATTATTCAGAAGAGGAAATAGCGAAGTTTTTTTAAAAAAATATGGATAGTATATTCCCTACGTGATATACTCCTACCAAACCGATTAGGATTCAGCACAATCTTACTAGGTAAACCATGTTTAAAAGATCATCTAAAGTAGTTTCTTGTTTCCCAAATTAGCCAGTGACATATCTTCTGGAAGTCTGTTACCTAGTTCCTTAGTATTTATATTTATCTGTGGACTGCATAAAAAGTTTTAAGATAATAACCATTACTACCAGTTATGACAGTAAATTTAATAAAGTAGTTGAGAACTATGGGGAGATTTTTTGTCTTTTTCAGTACCAGAAAATCATGCTCCCCATTTTTTTGACAATTCAATTCTGCTAAATCATAGTTACCGTTTTAGTATAATTTTTAAGAGAGCATAAATTATAAACTATGTCTTCCAAGGTATCTGTGTTAGTAAAACTAGGTTTATAGAATCTCTAGATTTATGATGGTTGTATCTATTCTAGAAAAATCTGGGTCTTATCAATAGGTTTTGGAGCAGGACTGAATAATGGAACTGGGAGAGGGTAGCAGGATATTCATATGTTCTTTTTCCTTAGAAATTATGCAAGCCAGTGTTTGCACCTAGTGAAAAATGAATTATGGCTAAGAATATTAAACATTAATGCATTAAGTTGGAATATTAACCATACTGATTTATAAGTGTGTTCTTCTGAAAACAATTGCCTTAGTTTCTGAGAAAAGTTGTTTGGGCTTGAGTATCGACAATGTTTAAAAATGATTACTTAAAATTTCTAATTCATTAAGCAAACTTGATCTCAGTGAAGAAAATGAATAAAGCTATCGAATATAGGCTGAAAAAAATTGGACAGCGACTAGCTGGAATTAAAGTTTAGTTTCCTATAGCTTTCTGAGGTTAAGTAATCATCTGGATTTCTTCAGCCTTGCTCCGATAGCTAACTTTGGGTTTGCTGGAAGTCCTCTTTCTTTCTTTCTGCTTAAGAGATGCCAAAATTCATTGGCAAGAACTTCTTTATTTCCCCATCCAGCTGTAAAATCACGGCTTCCCCATCCAGCTGTAAAATCACCCATCAGTTTTAGTCATCCTGATAACTTCTCATTTAGTTGCTCACTTAGCTGCTTCTCACTTAGTTCCCCTTTGCGATGAAACAAAAAGGAGGGTTTGCAAAGTGGTGGCTGGAGAGTTATATTTTATGCTCCCTCCATTGGCCTGGTTGGGTAGGAGCACTATATAAAGGAAAGATGCTGGGAGAGGTTCAGGTTAGCAGAAGTACAACTTTGTGGAAATGGGTTTGCATCAGTCGTGGGATTCAGAATTTTTTACTACCAGTTTTGTGGGCATGGCATGGTGGGCGTGGCTATGCAGTCAGCCAATAAGAGGTGGTATTTGCTAGTTCTCTGAACCAATCAAAATTATTGCTACTGGTTCTCTGGAACCTATCGGAACTGGCTGAATACCACATCTGGTTTGCACCCGTCCTCACTTTTGAGATATTTCACTTGAACATTTTTATTATTTAATCTCTCATTTATTGTTTTTCATACTTTGGTGGCTGCTTAATTTTATTTAATCATTCAAGTTTTCTAGGTATATGAATTCAGCTGTTCTTCAACAGTATTAAATTATACATTTTAAAGATAAAATGTGGTATGCCTAGTGATTATTCTAGTCCATTTTTTCTAATCTTTGAATTTTCTGTGCAGCCTACAGAAGAGGGTTTTTGTACTAAATTGTATTCCCCATAGCTTACAATGAAGTTGAGGAACATAATTATATCTGTCAATTACTGGAAAATTATATTGTGACAAAAAAGTCGATTCTACTTCACATTTCCATCTTTTCCATAGCACTTTGTTTGAGCTATTTGCTTTTAATTAACAAAAATGTGCAACTATTGCAATTTCATAACCTCAATATGGAACAATGAGATTGTGCCCATGAATAAATGCCAGCCGTCTTGAGTCAACTGAATGTTCTAATCAGTTGCAGCAGGTTCCATTGCTAGAATATTCTATTCTGTATCCTTTCCACAATAAATACTAATGGTAGTATTTTGGTCAGCATTTTCATAATTTTAATTACTAACTGGAATTGCTTGCGGGTTATTAAATGAAAACAGAAGCAAGACCATCAAACATTAATTTCTGAGTGTTCAAATAAGTACAAAGTCTGCTCAAATGCAGACTAATGGAGCTGACACAGTATAAGGAAATGATAGCATGGTTCGTTGTGAGGTGGATGTGCACATGTTTGTATCATTTCTGATTGTGGAAAAAATTGGAAAATCCCAACTCTGACATCCTGCCTCATATTTGCCTGTCTTAAAAAGATCTCCTTATCTAAAGGGACTTTTCAACATAAAAGAAGTACCATTAAAATCCATAGGTATGCTTGAAAGGGTATTCTGAGATTGAATTCCCTCTTTAAATAAACGGAACTTGTTACTCACTATAATGGCCTCACTGCCTTCAATGCTGTTTTTTATGATTGACATAATCTATAGGCTATCTCATAGTAAAACTGACAGGTGAAACAAAAGTGCTTTTATATCTTTATAATTCATTTCCTATTATTCCTCCAAATAGAACCAATTTTATTTCTTCTTAGTATGAAAAGGAGTCTCACGCTTTAATCCTGGATAAGGAGAGATTCCTTGAAAGTCAGAGTAGACCAATGAATGTTTATCAGACGGATTGATCTAGCCCAGGGGTGTCAAACTCACTTCATTACAACAGCATCATGTGACATTTCAGGACTTTTTTCCTCTTCGCTAAACTCTTCGTGGGCATGGCCAGCACGTGATGCATCAAACTTGTGGGCCAGGAGTTTGACAGCCCTGCTCTAGCCTTACTTATTTTACATGTAGTTAGTTTGGGGTCACAGTTTAAGGTAGTGAATCCCTGATTAATAAGAGAAAAAAAGACTGCTTTCTCCCATGTGACCCTGGCTCAGGAAACAGAATAATCCCCTGCAGATGCAGCATCTCAGTGATGGAATCAACTTAAATTCATCTCAATATTTATAGAAAGGACAACAACTTTCAAAATAACCTGGGGTTTTAGTGTTTTTTTACTGGAGTATTTCTTTTCCTGGTTTTGTTAGGAATTCTATTAGCCATTTAGCTCTTACTGGAAGTAAAACATGGCTTGCATTTTCTTGAAAAGCAGTTAATAAATCTATTAAATAAAGACATACCCACATAAACAAGTCATTTATATAATATTCCTAGTCCAGGTAGCACCTATAAGGGAGATGGGTGATTTCTAAATTTGATATATAAATAAAATAAATATATATATCAAATTTAGAAATCAAATATAACCATAAATAAAAATATGAGGTTGTCACATTTCATCTTTATAACAGATGCAGTTTGGGGCTTGATCAGTAACCCTGTTATCTGTCATGCTCTCCAGACAAGCATTCTAAATATCTATTGTATTGCTGCTCTTGTGATTTCTGCAAAAGGAAGTGATGTGCATAATGCAATTGTACATGCATAGACTCTTTTTTGAAGCCATTTGTTAGTATGGCATAATTAGGGAATTCATATGGGGATACACACACATACACGCACACATACTCACACACACACACACGATCCTTTAAAAACCTTATAAAAGTGAGTTAATATGGAACAGTTTTTAATTATACAAAATCAACATATTTGGTTCTTACTAGATGAAGTTTATCTCCTTCAATCCAATGTTTCCAGCCTCTGTTGTTTTTTTCACCTTTCTGGACACAGACAAGTTTGTCACCATCCCAGGTCACTGTTGTCTTCAAGGATTTAAAGATAGTATTAAGCAATATTCTAGAAATTTGAAATATTTCAAGCTGGATTAAAATGCAGTTCAGTGAAATGTGCCAAGTGAAAAAGAAAAAGGGTGGAGAGAAATGCAACCCCTTGAAAAATCTCAAATTCTGTTTGCAAACCAAGATTGTCATTACGGTTCCCAGTTCTTCATCCTGACTCATGAAATAGCCATAGAAACAAATTACACAAATTTACTTACGATGGAAGTGTTCCCTAGAAAGGGAAACCAATATGAAATTTGGTTCTGCTTTAAGAGCAGGGTAACTAATCTCCAATGGAAAAGTCATGCTTTATTTAAACTAATGCAACATCCACAGACATATTTCTATTTCAGCAAAGAAAATTAGGGTGGTGTTCACAGCAGAATAAATTAAATGATTTTGTATAAAAGTGACACACCAACTGATGATTAAATCTCCCAGTTGTTTTACCAGGTTGCAAATAAAGTAGCTATTTATTAGAGGCATAGTACAGGACAAAAACAACTGAAAAATTCTTGAAGAAGGGTACCATTTTACAGATCAAATTACTAGGATAGTTAACCTATGAAAGCTTGATCTTCTTGTTTATGTAATGCCTTGTGCAGTGCAACATATTTTTCTTTTCAATATGCTATATTCTTTTTTCAAATAGAAAGGAATTTCAATGGAATCTGGAGGTATGTGGGTGTTTTTGTACTTATTTCATTATGAAGAGGTTGTGTGTGAATGTCCATATAACATTTTGCAATCATTTTTGCAGTGATATACAACCTCTCTAGGTTTCCATACATCCATCAGACCCCAAGGAAAGCATCTTGGGTGTTTTCAATCTGGAAAGCCTAGCAGCTAGGAAAACATCAGAATGACAGAGAGGTTAACGATCCTAGCAGTCCTATATTCTGCCAAACCCAAGGAAAACAGCAGCAAAATAATTCAAAGCATATTCATGTACTCAGAGTAGCAAACGTGATGGTAGTTCTTGAACAGGCAAGAAAGGTTTTGATAAAATTGCAAGATGAATTTCAGTGTACTAATAACATCAAGTAAAGGTGCAGAAAAAGATTTAAAAAAAAAACATTTTTTATTCTGTTGCTGCTTATCAAACCTGCTATTTTATTAATATTGGTGGATATTTTCAGAGTCTCTGTTCAGCTTTTTCTTACTATTTTTGAAAAATCTGTAGACCTGAATTGGGTTAGACAGCTTTTTAAATATAGCAAACTTGAATAGGTTTTTCAACTTGAGGAGTAATCTTTTTTTTTTCAGGTGGAGGACTATCTTCAAAAAAATATATGGTTCCAGGAAGGAGAGGGGTTAGGGGGAAAAAATCCTATAAAAATCTCACTTTTTGAAAAGAAAATATTGTTCTTTGTGATTCTTCATCAACTGAATCTTAATAACAAATTGTAAAAATTTGCTGAAAATTTTAAAGTTAAAGCAAAGATAGCATAGGCCAGTGTTTCTCAACCTTGGCAGTTTGTGGATGCATGGACTTCAACTCCCAGAATTCCCCAGCCAGCAACACTGGCT
>JANHFR010002096.1:103507-118141 GCA_032468015.1 Mimophis mahfalensis | reverse complement strand
GCCAGCAACACTGGCTAGGGAACGCATCTTCAAACTGCCAAGGTTGAGAAACACTGGCATAGGCTATGGTCAGGCTGGCCGGCTACTGTAGGACTTGAAATCTACACATCTTAAAGTTGCCAACATTGATATAATAATAGTAGCTTACATTGTAAACTTGAATAGAATAGAATAGAATAGAATAGAATAGAATAGAATAGAATAGAATAGAATAGAACTGGACCTTGGAAGTCTTCTAGTCCAGCTCCTGCTCAAGCAGGAGAACCTATACTATCCAGTGTATTGCCTGAGCAGTATTTGATTGTAGCCACTTCTGAAGGTGATAGGAAGTGCAATAAAACTTAAGATATAATTTGTCTTGATATGAGAGGTAACTTCCCCTTCCCCCAATTTAAGTTGGTTTTTGCATTTTATTTATGCTTATTTATTACAGTGATTATTAGGAGAAAACATATATACAATTTAAGAGTATTTAGCAACATCCCACACCTCTATGCTGAAGAAGTAGAAAGTACAGATTTTTTTTTCTTCCTAGCATTTTTTCCAAAAGTACAGGATCTATTTTGCTGTTTTGTTTTAATATAGAACAAATGTTAATTCATTGGTTGTGATGTGAACTAACCAACTGGCTTGTTGCTCAAGGCTGATGTTGTAAGCTGAGAGAGAGTGACTGTCCCAAAGTTACCCACTGGTTTTCATGCGTAAAGTGGGACTAGAACTCACACTGCTGATTTCTAGCCTGGTCCCTCAACCACTAGATCAAACTGATTCTCAGAAAGAAGCAGAATGACTTCCTTAAAAATAATTAATCCTTGCTTCTGCTGGAAAAAAAAAATAAGGGGCAGTGTATTGGTATAGAAATGCTGGGCAGAAATCACCCTGATAAGAAATCAGAGAGAATTATAAAAGAAATGAGGTGCTTTTTCTTCCTGTAGTCACATAACAGGACTGAGATAGAAAGAGAAAATTGAGGTTGCTGAAAGTTCAGCAAAGCTGCAGTTTTGTGGTCCTGAATAGGGCTGGTAAAGGATGGCTTTGTTATAAGGAGCATGCTGTGATGTCAGGGCACAGAAAGGTCATGGATGATAAGGAAGATGTTGGCTATAAGTAGCAAATCTCTCCATTCTCCTTGGAAAAAAATAATTAGGTGATTGTAATGTTTGCTGTTCTGTTCTGGAGATCTGATATAGAGGCACATAAGACACAATTTACATTAGGTGTCTCTGACACACTATTAGAATCAGGTGCAAAGAGTTACACATTATGAAACTTGGTATTAGTGAAATTTAGTCCCCAATCTCATTCTGTCTCAATCCAGGGTGGAAGCAATAAAACAAACATTTGCTGGCATCTGACCAATACATTCTATGAAACTCATCAACAATCCAAGTACCCAACATCCCAAGGCCAGATTGGCTGTTGATTGGAAGACATCAGACTAGATTGCCCTTGTAATATGCATTAAAGGTTTTCCTAGTTTCTCTATCATTTCCAGACCTGATAGTTCAGCTTTCAGGCTGGACAGCTTTTGTTTGAAGGGTAGTGAGGAAGAGAAGTCTTGCATCATAACAGCAAGATGGGCTTGAAAGGCTTCCAGCTGGGTAAGAGACTTTGCATAAACAATAGGTTCTAATCTAGTTTTGCTCACCTCAAGTAAAACGTTTTGTGCGCTGTAGCCTGGAAGAATACATACCGGTAGCAGTGACTACTGTGGCTAACAGAAATCTGCTTTTCCTTGTGCCAAGCTATGAAGCATGGCTGTCAACCAGGGAAATATAACAGCCTGGAACCATGAAGAGTTGAAAGCAAATAAAAAGTAATTTTACCTTGCTGTCATCTGCTTGAGAAATTGTCATGATTTGCATATAGAACAAATAGTTGCACTAGCAAAGCGTCTAGTTTCTGAAATGCAAATTTAAGCTTCTTTATAAATAAGCATTTCTTTAACATTTTAATTTGCTTTCAACCTGTTTACTTGAATGTCAGGGGCTTATATTGACTGCTGTGTAAATGGGAAACAAATAATAGGTTTTATACCTTCACAACTCGATTGTCAAGCCCCTTGGTGTGCTCTTCAAATTCCACTCCTATGGTATAATTCAATTCATAGTTTCTGAAAGTGCTCAGTGTTTTTGTCTTGAAATTGTCTCCATCTTGAATAAATTCTTTTGTTTGTTTTAGATGGTTTGCAATCTTACGGGTAGCAAAATCAATTCCTGCACATGGAATAAGAGATATGCATTTTAACAGTGTGCCTGATTAAATTCAGTTTCTAAATGTAAAAACACAAACTTGTGAGGTTATGCAGATGCTCAATAAGACTTTTTGTCTTTCTAAGGGGAGGTCACACCGTTTCTATACTATGAACTGATTTTTAATAAGTTATTTTGAAATGGTCTATGCATCAAAAAAATGCCTTGTTAAATTTCCCTCTCTTCCCATTTTTGAGTAGGAATTTATCTTAAGATATCAGACCTCTACATAAGGATCTGGAAGTATTTCCAATTGAAAACAGCGGGACTGATTTTCTAGGAAAGGTGTATTTTAAAAGATGACATATACTTACACATACATATTTATGCATATTCTCCACGAGAATTAACTAGTGGAGAATCTCATTATCTAAGGCTATTTTTATAGACAAAGTGTAATGTTAATGTTAATAATGTGCTCATGTGATATAGTGAAAAGCTGCAATTCCCAAATAAGAATCTGAATGCAAAATGCTTTCTCTGTCAATCAGATAATTCCTTGTGCCATTGCCACCCAAATTCACTAACTATTACTATTCTCCTCCTGGCTAGTATACTGAGACTTATGGTCAGTTCTTCACTCCAAAACTGATTGCATGCCAAGCTTTCTGATGTCAAACAAGGCAAATACAATTTCTTAAACAGCCCTCAAATAAAGATATTAAGCTATCTTTCTAGAGAAGTATTGTAACAGAAAAGAAATAACAAGATGGAGATGGCTGGTTGAAAAGGAGGATCACAAGATCAAAAAATCCCCTATCTGCAACTTCAATGAATTAGTCCAGCCTATTTTTTCAAGCCAGTCAAGTTCTTGGCAGATCTCTTGGCAGAATCTCATAGCTACCAAATTTGTGGCAAATTTTAAAGTTTAACTACAGTATAATGAGGGTTTAGATACATTTGTAAGCAGTTCACACATGTACTGAATAATAAACCACATGCTCAATTCACACATTATGCTTAATCAAAGGCAATTAGGTTTTATTATTGTTTAGCAGGCCACTACATGACTGAAACTCAGACCTTGAAGGCACATGGAGAGCTTCAGTATTCTTTTGTGCCTGGAGAACTCCTTTCCATAGGTATTTTTCTACCTTAATCTACTTTGTGTTTGAATGTTACAATCACTTGGGTGGAAAGAGAGTCATCATAGCTTGGAAAGGAACCAGTTTTCATCTAGGTAACAGAAGATTGAAACACATATTATACTATATTTGTTTATTTGTATCCCATGTTTATTATTTTTACAAATAACTCAAGGTGATGAATATACCCAACACCTCCCCTCCTCCTATTTTCCCCACAACAACAACCCTGTGAGGTGAGTTGGGCCGAGAGAGAGTGACTGGTAAAGGCAGGACTAGAAGTCATGGTCTTCTGCTTTCTAGCCTGGTGCCATAACCAGTAGACCAAACTGGCTGTCTCATCTTATTATGTTCAGAGCTTGTTGTGAAGAAATGTGTGGAAAGCATTAGTAGTTTTGTAGCTTAACCATCATTCCCTTTCATGGCTTTTGTTATTACTTTATTTTGATCATAAGCCATGTGGCGCAGGCTACTTCTGCTGATTGCTGGCTACCTGCAGTTTGGCAGTTTGAGTCTCATTGGCTCAAGTTTGACTCAGCCTTCCATCCTTTCGAGGTCGGTAAAATGAGTACCCAGATTGTTGGTGGTAATATGCAGACTCTGTAAGCCACTTAGAGAGGGCTGTAAAGCACTGTGAAGTGGTATATAAGTCTAAGTGCTATTGCTGTCATGATTAGAATAGGATATTTGGAAAACAAATGATCAAATACAAGAAATAATATACTGGACTGATTTCCTTCTTGTCATATTTCAGTAAAAGATGCTAGTGATGATCTAACCAAATTCATCAGTGGGAATAGCAGTCAAACAAGATTGTTGTAAATGTGTCCTTGAACTCGAGATGTATTTCACCTCTGTCAGCCAAAAGCTCAGAGATGGAGAGCTGTGTCATTTATTATCCATTTCCACCTCTAGCGACTGCCACTGATTGAATAAGATTGCAAAGCATAAAGCAGCAAATGCAGTGTTGTGATGTAAGTCCTAGACCATTTGTTCATGTGTGAGAGGTATTAAAGAAGTGGAACTTGAATCATGATGTATCTGCATCTTGATCATTTTGAGTCTCCTTGCAGATGGCAATGAAATCTTAAAATATTTGATAGATAAAATTGAATGTTTTTGCAAAGTGGATAATATTTTGCAGCTAAAATATCTAGCCAGTTTTCTCAAGAGAAACGTAGTGCAACATACATAGGTATCTACACAGGTATCTTATTTTGCTATCCTTTACTTACCCTGTGAAATATTACATTATTATTCTTATAAAATATGAATACAGTTTTCTATCTTTTATTGAATTTATTAGTATTGTCTTTAGTTAGGAAAATATGAACAAAAATGTATCCATTCTTAAACATAGTAAATATTTTAGTTTTAATTTAAATAATTTTTTTCTCCAGATTTCCTATTCTGATGCACAGTTATGTCATATTCCTTATTTACTTTCTTGTGAAAGTAAAAAGGGCATACATAAACATGATAAAATATTGAAAATATTGACACTGATAGTTATACTAGCGTACTTGTTGTATTGCAATTAATGTAAATATATATAAGAAGAAACCTGTCCCAGATTAATAAAGTGAGGATGTAATACTAATATATCCTTGCTTGGTTACTGTTCAAAGGGAAGAATATGCAACAAGTATAGGCGTGTATAATAAAGAGAGAAACTTTCCAAAATGGATGCCCCACTGATGGCTGGCAATATCTGCTGGAGTTGTACATTTGAAACTCAGCTCTCTTTAGAACTGACAGCCTGAGAATTAGAGCTCATTTTAGTCGAGGAACTCCTAACAGTTGACTAGGTTTGTTAATATAGCAACCATCTGTTCAATGCTAACAGTAATTTTCATCTTTTTGATGTCCCTTAGTATGCAGCTGCTATTACAGTAAACTAGAGTTGATATACGCAATTCATTATTAGGTAGAAAGTGAAATGAATAAGACCAACTCTACTGTGCAGCAATGCTACTGATTTCCTTTTTTCTTTTTAAAATCTGGCAACCACAATCTCTAGATTACTCAATTAAAGATTAGGTCTGTTGTATGAGAGAATACAAGGAGTAATGTCTAACTGCTGAGTTGTACTGATAATACTAATTATAAGATATATTTTTTTTAAGATCCATATATCAATGTATTACTTGTACAAACCTATGATTGCTATACCTGAGATAGATCTGGGATAGGATCTCTTCTCAACATATATTCTTAAAAATATACGTTATTGGGAAGAATTACTATCCCATTTGTGTCCAGGGCACTGCAATCATAGTCTCAATCTTAAATACTAGTAGAATATGTTTTATTGAACATTTTAATGCTCCCTAATTTGTGTTGGAGATTAATGTACTCTTGAAACATAGATGAGAAATGCTGCTCCATAATTATTTTTTTCAGAACCAGATTCCTGCTATTGTCACAGTTAGTCAAATCTGTGTAGAGAAAGAGGTTTCTATCATTTCCCAGGAATTCTGCTTATGTTTTGGCTGTGTTTTAATTTATTAAACTTGTATGGCACCCAACTCTTAATGGTTTTGTTGAGCAGAAATAGAGAAATGCTGAGGAACATGGAAAAACACTTTCACAATTTATGCAGTCAAGATTCTTGCACCTGCTTTAAAAATATTTGAATTATCTCTGATTATACATTTTAATACATAAGTAATTGTGTTCAAAGTACCTTCTTGTATTGTAAAGACAGAACTTGATCATTTGAATTAAGTTTATACTTACCTAAAGCAATCATATAACCTTCAAAGTTTTCATTTAATACCATTTCCCACGTTCCATTGTAATCGGCTGGCATTGCTGCTAGGTGATTAAATCCAAGGATAGTTTAGCTATGGAATATGAAATGGTGTTTTCCAAAAAGAGTGAACTGTAATTCTATCCTTTTTATAGTTCTTTGGATGTAGTTTATGATTTCAAATATAATAAAGTCTAAGGGTCACTGAGATAATCTAAGCAGAACTTTATGTTCGTTATTAAAGTTCAAAGGAGAACTAGATGTAAGAAGGAAAATGATGTTGCAATGACCTTTGTAAAAGTTAAGAAAAAGGACAATAGAATACTTTTTATGAAAGCATATGGTTGAAATATGTATTCCATAATGGCAAATCATCAAGTCTAAACTGGTTGCTCTCTTTATTTTTAAACATGGCTAAAATCCTCAACTTCTGTTTGAATTTTATTAGGTGTGCTATCTAGCTGGTTGAGTTCATTTTGAAAGGAGCAACAGCTAATTTCTTCCCAATAATCCCATTCTACCTGAGATGTGTATACCAACGTTCATGCAGTACTAGAGTATAGCTGTTTAGATACTTCTGGATGCTTCAGATATAGAAGAAGTAGGCAGCTTTGGTACAATGCAAGGTGACAAGATAACAACCCTGGCATTTTGTTTTGTCCTTCTGCTTCTTCCTCCTAATGTGGGTTTCTTCAAGCAGCTACAACTAGGACACTTAGCACTGGACATCTTATCAATCTTATAGTTGTAGTGCTGGTTTTAATTTATAAAGCTGTACCTAAATTGGCACATGGATACCTCCAGGTGTCTATGTCAACTACAATTGACCTGTCAGAAGAGTTTATCCTGGAAGAAGCTGCTTGTGGTCTTCCAATTTCATAGTGATGATCCCTGAAGCTAGGAAAAACTGCTTTTCTATCACAGCATTGATAGTCTAGAATAGACTCTTTCCAGAAGTTCTTTGCTGATAGCCTTCAAGGAAATAGTGAAGACCAATCTTTGATAGACTTTGATGGAGGATTGTGCACTGGATTTTATTAACTAGTTTATTGGTACTGTGTCTAATTCATTGGAGCTTTATTTGGATTTGATAGGAGTTTTCTTGTGTTTTATAATGGTATTCACCCAATGTAAGTTCATTACAACTCAGTGGCATTGTGGCATAGATAAATTTTAAAAAAAGAATTTTTTTATAAATATTCCTCCAAAAGTGCCAAATAAATATATTTAATATTAAATTATCCATTTAGACAAAAATTAAAGTCTAACAAGGATCCCTGTAATGTTAAGGAACAATGAGGAAAAAAATCTACAGTATATCCTGATGGTTTAAAATATTAGATTAGCTGTTTATTGTATGCGTCCAGTGCTGCTTTCTCCCTCCTGGTACAGGCACCCCTTGACTTACAACAGTTCATTTAGTGACCGTCCAAAGTTACAACATCACTGAAAAAAGTGATTTATGAGCGTTTTCACACCACGACCATTGCAGCATTCCCACAGTCATGCGATAAAAATGCAGATGCTTGGCAACTGACTCATATTTATGATGGATGCGATGTCTGTGTCATGTGATCCCCTTTTACAACCTTCTGACAAGCAAAGTCAATGAGGAAGCCAGATTCACTTAACAACCATGTTACTAATTTACCAGCTGCAGCAATTCACTTAACAAGCCTGGCAAGAAAAGTTGTTAAAATGAGGCAAAACTGACTTAACAAAGGTTTCACTTAGCAACAGGAATTTTGGGCTCAATGATTACCTGTATCATTTCCAGATGTAGTGGGGCCACAAGTACCAATGAGCACCACCTGGTTTTCTTTAAGGGATTTGGATAACTCTGTTGTTCTTGCTATGAGAGATAAAAATGTGGAAATGCCGTTGTAATTTCCCACATAATTTGACATATTGTGGTTTCAAGGCAGAAGTAACAAACTTGAGTCCTTGCTTCAAGGAACCTTGAATATAGTTCCTAGAGTATCTCAAAACTCTGTCCACAAGATGATGCATATTAATTATATTTAATTAATGTAATTATAATCAAATGTAAATGTAAAAGTGGAGCCACAGAGCATGAATAATTTAAGTGAACCTTATGTTGGCTCTGGTGTAAGGTTGATAGTATCGCTCTCTGAAACTTAAGGAAATGCAAAATATAATTTCTGAAGCAATCGTGATATCTGAATTTCTAATGTTATTGGCAATCTACAATTTCACAAAAAAATGAATAGAGCAAATTGGGAGATAGAATATGGTCAGGTATTTCGTTGTGTTTCCTATTATTAAATTAAATTTTATTCAAGGCAATTCTGGAAGCATTTGCTTTCAGTTAAACAACACTTAGTAGTCTCTCTTAAGTTCACTGTTTCTCAATCAATTTGTGGATGTCAATTCCCAGAATTCCCTAGTCAGCCTGGCTAGCTGGGGAATTCTGGGAGTTAATGTCCATACATTTTAAACTTGCTAAGTTTGAGAAATACAGTTTTAGACTAAGGAAGCATGGAGGTCATCTGCATGGAGCATGGATTCCACTAAATAAATGATTTCTTTCTATACCTGCATTCCAGAGATGTTATTTTTTGTTAGCTTGTATTTGCAAATATAGTAAAATGAGGGGAAGGGAGAGAGAGCTTTTTCCTTTAGTATGTAGATACTTGTCAGAATGTCTCTAGAGACAAACCATAAATGCAAGACACAATCTGGTAAAGTTCCTTCATGGCATTTCAGTAAAAGGTAAGAGGCACAAGGTAAGCCTCTAGGAAAATTTTGATTCCATTAAACAAGATTCTGTAAGAAGTACCATGATAAAGTAAAACTGTCTTAAGGAAGAATAAAGTGATTACCACCAAAATATTCAGTGTGGAAAGAAAAACAAATGGAGACCAGAACTTAGGGTTTCCTGAGGGCTATTGAGATATGATGGTATCTATATTAATTCACAAGTCTTTCCTAAACTAAATTAATTCTTGAGCGTGCTATATTTAATTAATGAGGATTAGGCTTTGATGACTTTTGTTTTTTTTATTAAGCCAGAAATTTATCATTTGATCAGTTTATTATTCATTATATTATAAAAATACAGAACATGGAATAGTTCTGTTACATTGTGTGAATGAAGCTAAATAATGACAAATTGTGCTCTAAATTCTGCTTTGTATGTAAATCTGTAGGTAAAAGTTTAGCCATTAACATCAATCACAATTTATGGACCAAACATATAAAATGAACTAACCTGCTTCTAAGTGCAAGGAACAAGAAAAGAAATGGACTTAGTCAAAAAGTAATTAACCATTCATTAATATCTGTTGCTCTAAATGTTTTTCATAGATAACCTGCCAAAGAGATGTTAATATGTAAGTTGATCAATGAGCATAATATAGATTTATTTGAGTTAATGTAAAATAATTCTGATCAAATTATTTTATACCTTTTAATATTAATGCAGCATTTGAAAAATGGAAAGCTATTGGAATGTAGAATTTTTGAGTCAAATTTAATCCACAGGCAGGAATGAACCATTCAGAATAAATCCAGGAAAGTCATCTTGTTAATTCATGTTGAAGAAATTTAGATAATGAATTTCAACAAGAGATTCAAGAAAGATTCAAGAATAAGAAGTATATATAGAAATAGTGTGCAGTGGTTGTCCTTTCCACCCAGTAGACCAGAGGTTCCAAACCTCTGGGCTGCAGCCTTCTAGTGGGCCATGAGCTGTTTGTAACTGAGCCATGAAAATATCGGGTGAGTGCGGGTGCATGCGCTACTTGCACAAGTAGCGGGTAAGCACATTCCATTTGTGTGAATGGCAGGTGTGTGTGCATGCCCCTTGTGCAAATGGAGCTGCGTGTTCAATTCATGCATGCTTGTCGGCCATTCGTCAGGAACCATATACGCCCGTCCCCACCAGTCCACAAAGCTGGAAAGATTGGGAAAACTCTGCCATAGACTGGCCTCTTCCTTTGAGTGGATTGGTCTAGCTTCATCTGTGTCCTTTCTTTCTGCACTGCTACCATATTGCTCCACTATATGATACCTGTCATATCTGAAAAGGTGGGAAAATTGTAAAACAGATCTGGAAAAAGTTAAAAGGGATAATCCTGGCTTCAAACTTATACCTAGATATTATACCAAAAATAGCAACTAATGGCTAGAACATCCATCACAATCAAAATCTTTTAGTGAGAGGCATTTGAGAATTCTGACAAAGAACTTTCAGGTAAAGAACTAAACCTCAATCATTCAGCCACAGTCTTTAGACATAGTCTAGGTTTCAGTTGATAACTGGATTTAAGTAGAAAGGTTACAAAGGGAATACATCACCTAGAGCTCACATAATATGCTGTGAAAAAGATAGCATAGTAATTCTGTAATTTGACTGACAGCATCCACAGTAGCTTCTAATAATAAAATGTGGGTTGGAGCTATGCTTTTCCTTTATTAAGACAATCTTTGTTATTGAAATTGTGATTTTTAAATGATTAATATCCAGCCAGTGGCAGAAAGTATGCATGTTGCTTCCCAAACTGCAGCCCCACAGATACACATGGATCTTTAGTAGAAATGGGGCTGGGAACTAGGGAGTTAAAGTCTGACTCCTTTACAGGGTTATTTTTCAAGACAGAAGAAATGGGTTTTTATATTAGAGCAGGCTAGAGACTCCACTTATAAATCCAAAGAAATTTCTCAAGCTTTCGTGTGCTTTCCAAATTCTATAGATTAATTCTTAGCATCTACAATCTATCACTCTAATTGTACTTATTCTGCAACAAAGTTTTCTAATTGGTGCTGCCAATTTCTATCTTCCTCAGATAAAGGTTAAATTATTCCACAATTGAACAGCTAGTGTGATAGATGGAATTTGAATGGAGAGGTTCCATAAAAAGCAGTATGGGTTATTTCACCCTTCTGGTCCCTCTTTGACAAGCATAATTTAGCTAAAAGGATACGTATACCATTAAGCTTTCTCATGCCTGACCATTGAGAATGCCATAATGTCAATTATTAACATTTTCCATTTGTTTCAGGAACATTTGAAAGGATGGATCTGTGAAACACTCAGAAAATTATTGACTGAAAAAAAATGATGGGGAAATATCATTATAAAATGTACCATCTCTATTTTTCTGGATATATTTAATGCTAATTATGTACACTCTGTTAAAATATTGAATGGTAATCAATTATCTAGAGAGGCAGTGAAGTGACATGATTAAGGTACTCAAATCAAAGCAGGAACCTTGGTTCTAGCCTTCTCTTAGGTATTGGAAGCCAATTGGGTGATCGTGCACCTGCCCAACACTCTTGATCCGAGATTGGGAACTGAAAAAACATCTACCGCATCCACTGGATCATAAGTATTATACATCCTTTGTGTATTATAAATTATAATACACAAAGGGTGATGGATCAGACTATATATTTTCATTTAGTGAAATCACATGGAATATCACAAATATAGTTTGAAGAGGTGTCAGGATCACAGTGACAGGGTTCCTACAATGGATGAGTTTCTACCGGTCTAACAACCTGACAAGCTTACATTCAGCCCAAACAACAGCTGAAGTGCAGCAGAGCTTAAAAAGCTGATTGCTGCGGCAGCACGGATCAGCTGTTTTTCCAGTTCTCCCGTGCCTCAACTTCAAGCAAAGGACTTATAAGTGACATAGAGCATGTGGGTGGGTGGAAGGGCCCAACTCATCACCTGAACCAGTAGCATATGAAAGAAATGGTTCAGGCAAACCAGTAGCCTAATAGAAGAACTGGTTTACCCGAACCAGGCTGAACTGGTAGGAACCCACCTATTGTGGGCCCACAGCCTGCTGCTGACTTGGCAGCTGATTCCGACTCCAAGGGAGAATTGGAGTTGGAGAAGGAATCAGTTGATGACAGTGTGCCAGCAGAGGCTGGTCCTTCCATGACCCGGTACATTCTGACAGCAGTGGGGAAGAGCCCTTAGCTGATGCCAGAACCCAGCGATTAATGAGGAGGGAGCAGCAGCAGCAGCAGTTACACCGAAAGGGGAGAGATTGGTCTGCAGCTGGCCACTAATTGGACCACACCCTAGAGGGGTTAAAAGGGGTCTGGTTG
The DNA here is from genome assembly GCA_032468015.1 of Mimophis mahfalensis. Classification (NCBI taxonomy): domain Eukaryota; kingdom Metazoa; phylum Chordata; class Lepidosauria; order Squamata; genus Mimophis; species Mimophis mahfalensis. The sequence goes on along the minus strand of JANHFR010002096.1, from coordinate 105,965 downwards.
GGAACGGCTCTTGGCAGAAAGCAACTCATTGGAATCCTGATCTGTGTCATTTGTGCTCTCAGCTTTTTGTGGACTTCTTCAGCTTTGGACTTTGTTTGCAGTCCTTGGTAATGACTCTAGAGTAATTTATCCTTCTAGGCACCCTTCCTGGACTCTATTCAACTTGAAAAATGGACTGCATGTTACTTTTACAAGTAGCATTTTTGTTTAAGGATTTAAAAAGGTGGTGGTTTGCTTTAACTAACTGTTTCCGGATCATGTCCTTTGGGGAAAATAGAACACCACCCGTGGTTCCTACCAGTGACACCCGTACATTGTACTGAATATTGCGTCTTGCCTGAAGAATCCTGCTTTTCCATTACTTGCACCTATTTGTACAAATATAGAAATGGTAAATTCCAGGGAATATAGCACTGGGATAGCACCTGATTTTGCCCCTGCTATGTGTGAGTTGGCTATATTTTGAGTGCGTTCCAGTTTGGTAGCAGTATTAATGTATAAACAAATGAAAGTGAATGCTTCTTCCACTTTTCAGTCTGCATTATGTGTTTTCATTAATTACAACATATAATGTGATGTCTTCTCTGTGAATAAACTTTTTCAGCAGGAGAGGTTCAAGAAATTGCTGTCATATAGTCTAACAAACAGGTGTCAAACTCATGGCGTCATCTTGCTGTCACGTGATGTTTCATGGTGGGTTTTTTTCCTTCATGGAGCTGGGGTGGGCATGGCCTGCATGTGACACAACTGGCCTGAGGGCCACCAGTTTGACACTCCTGGTCTAACACTTTGAACTCTTTCCCATAAGCATTGCTAGAATTGTTTCTGATATTCTAGAAACATTTGCAATAAGTATTTATGAAATTTGACTAATTTAATATGATTACAGTTGTTAATTATCATACAAAAATATGTTAGTCTCGGATTTTCAACACAATGTTCATATCTACAAATCCCTGCTTTGGTGTTCTTCCCCCTTGGCTTAAATAGATTATTTTCTTTTTAAATGGAAAGTTGAAAAGTGGCCAAGTAAAGTATTTGCCTCCTTATGTGTGTTTCCAACAATAACTGTACATGTAATGGGTGTTCAGTATCTGCCCATATAGTGACAATTTTATGACTGGGTAGCGCTTCCCCAAAATCACAATTTGTCTCCTTGTATAAAATCCTTTCAAGTGTTGATCTCTCTCTTCCTCCTTCCTTCCCTGAAATAGAAATAAATAAATATATATGTTGGCAACGAGAAAAAAGAATGTGAAATATTGTTCCACTGATTAGGAAGGATAGTGTTATAGTCAAATGGATAGTATTATAGTCAAATAGTCAAAAGTAAATCAGTTGGAAGCACTGAGTCAGTTTATGTTGCAAACTACCCAATAAAATACATGCAATTATGTATAATCCAACACAGCATAGATAGGCTAGTTCTTTTATCTTCCACTCAATTAGCTCTGAAGAGATTTGTTCCAGGACCTACAGCTGTGATTTAAAGAGAGAATAGTGTATGGATAATTGATGCAGAAATCACAGCGCTATTGATTAGGAATCGTTCTTTGGTGATGGGATCTTACCATTCAATAAAGAACCACTAAAACTGATTTTCATTTTCTTAGCAACAGCACCTGCAAAAAGAATAGTAGCTGTTTACAGGGTGCAAAGACACATTTTGGACTACATTGTATATAGACTTTGTCTCCTCCTGCTCTTCTTCCAAGTGATTTATATTTTTAACAAACATTCCTGGCCCCTTTGCTGGCTTTCCATTTTTATTTTCCCCACATCCTGCCGCTGTCCTAAATGCTACAGGAAAAGTACTGGTTTCTTTGCTGCTTATAGACCATGAATCTTAGATTTGATGCCCTTCCATTAATGGCTAGAGTTAAAATCTGACATGCCTAGAGGATATCCAGTTGGAGATGGCTAATACAAACATTTTATTTGTGTTCTGAAATACAATGCAGGTTTTATTCTTCAAAGGTTTATTATTGCATGACAATAAATAGCATTCTGATTTGTGGAGATATTTTGTTTGAAATTGGAAAATATGTAATTTGCCCAGGATGCTTTGCTTATATATATGTTCCAGAGAAATAAAACTAAAAATAGAAAGATTCATAAAAATCATGAGTGGCCTCTGCTAAGTTTGAAATTAATCACTCCCCTCCAAGAATTTGCTTGTATATAAGATAGAGCAGTGATGGCGAACCTTTTTCGGCTCCCATGCCGAAAATGCATGTGTGCGCTATCGTACGCGGTCTCGCGTGCCCTGCCCCATGCATGCACATGCGGACACTCCCCCCACTGCCCATGCATGCGCATGTGATTGTTTCAAACACCGGTCCCGTTGGGTGTTTTAAACTCAGATGCTTGGGGTCCAAGTGCTTTTCCAGCTCAGGGGATTGCACGCACTATCCCCTTCCCCCCCACATAGAGCTGGAAAAGCACTTGCATGCATGGG
>JANHFR010002096.1:87012-100092 GCA_032468015.1 Mimophis mahfalensis | reverse complement strand
GCCTTCCATCCTTTCGAGGTAGGTAAAATGAGGACCCAAATTGTGGGGACAATAAGCTGACTGTGTAAAATGCCGCTGGGGTGGGGGTGGGCGAGAGCCCTAATGAAAAGGCATATGCATGGAATGAGGGCTGTTGCTAAAAACACATTGTAAGCCGCCCTGAGTGTTCAGAGAAGGGCGGGATATAAATGGATTTTTTTAAAAAAAAAAAATGCACACCAGGGGTAAGGACAGAAAAAGGACTAAAAGAAGGAATTTCTTACTCCATAAAAATAACATAACTAGTAGCTATATAGTTACCCTTAAGCATACTAAAAGCCACAGAGCCATTGTGATCGAAAATGAAAAGGATTGGGGCTAAATATACCTTTGTGTGCAGTATTTCCATAACATAAGAACTATTATCAAGAACTAGCGTATAATCAGCATCCTTTGTAGCTCATGTCAGGGTTCCAAAGAAACTCCCCCATATCCATTCAGCAGTCAGACAAAAGTCCATCCAAGTAACAACTTTTATTAGAGAAGACATGTTGGCACATCTGGGAAAAACCTGAATCTGAAATTTTGGGTTTTTCCATTACAAAATGAAAATCTCAAATCCGTCTCCCTGCACCAATCAGTATATCACATTGTCCAATTAACTGTCAATTCATTTGGTGCCATTTCTTCATACACTCCCGTTCAGGTGCAGGCTGACATCAACCTTGACTTTTAGAAGAATGTTGTTATGTCTAAATTACTACTCACTGAAGAATTCCCCCCTCCCAATTTCTCAGGCTCTAATTGTGGCAGTCTAGAAGCAACTGTAATATGGCTGTACTATCGCTATATGACTTCTGGGACTGACACGTGTAAGGCTAGGGTATCAGTTAACTTCCCCTAAGCCCTCAGATCACAAGGAGGCAGTTCTTATTATACTTAACGATGTACTTTTAATATACACTATATAAAACTTGATAGGTAATAAGTGGCAGTTTGAATTGATTGTGGACAGTGTCCACAATCAATTCATAGTGATCAGTGCAGTGATCTCAAAATAGATGTCACTCTGCAATAGTAAGTTTATGCTCCTAGCAATCTGACTACTACATATGTACGAGTGGCAGTTTCCGAATTTCTCCAAAAGTAGATCTGAATATCATGAAACAGTCCAACCAGATATTGATTAGTGTGTGAGTAACTATCTTTAATTCTCCCAATCCAGATAGGGCTACAACTGAGGCACCAAATTAAAATGGGCAGAGGCTCCCCTAACTACAGTTTCTACCTGCTGATGAGCAGGATCTGAGAGTCCAAGTGGACCCCAAAGTCATGGACCAACTATTCAGAAAGAGTGCAACTCCATTAAGAATAGTTACTGAGACTAGTGTTACCAGGTAGTCCCAATTAACAGCAACTTTATCTTGACAGGACTTAATCTCAGGCCATCTATTCTTTAAAATCTCCCCAGCACCAGTTTCCATGTTTAAGCTTAGAGTGGTACTGAAAGTTCAAACAAGACTGAGAGGGACATAATTACTGAATCAAGGTCCTGATGAAGGTTCATCAGCGCCATCATTTTTGCCATTACTTATCCACTGCAGGATGAAGGCCTCTTCCACATGCTTCCAACCAAATGAAAGTATATGATATCATCAAGAGAGTAAAAGAATTGAAATGGAAATGGGTTGGTTACATAGCAAGAATAACTGATGGCAGGTGGACCAAGGCAATCATACAATGGGTCCCATTTGATAAAAAGCGTCCACGAAAGAGTGTTAATACAAGATTAAGCTTATCTACCAATGCTGTTTTGAATCTCTGAATGGTCTGAGTCCTGACTGGATTTCTCTAGGAGCCTGTGTAGCTGATTCCCCATTATCTTCTCAATGACATTTTCATTAAAAAAAGAAAGACTGGGGATAATGTGAAAACAGGAGGAAGAAGGAATATTATGTTGTTTGCTGCCTTGAGTTACTTATAAAGTAATAAAGGTGAGATAAAAATCTACTATAACTATATATATGAAATATATGACTGGATTGAAAGATATCTTCTCCAGGAGAAGGTGCACCACCACTTCTTTAAAAGATTATTTGTTTTATAGGAATATAGCTCCAAGGACACTGCACTTGCTTTCTCTTAAATCAGTTTACTGGCTTGTGCTTTCCTAGAGGAGTAGCTGCTAATCTCCAGAGCAATAGCTTAATCTTACACAGTGAGCCGCAGAAGATACTACGATTCAGCAACAATAAAACTGTATTGATTTCAAACTTTGTAAAAAAAAATATCAATCAAATATTAAGTCACCCCTACCAACATACATACTGCCCAGGCTTGAGATGGCTGAACTCAACCTGGACTGTTGGGAATGACAGCTATATAGCATGGAAGATTGGAAGAAAGGCCTGGGCAATGGAGTCTTCCTGCAGAGCTTTTTTTTTAATCCTTTGCCACAAGTCTCATCTCACATTCCTTCCACATCCCCTCAGCCTTTTGCTGATCTGTTAAATTGCAGAATCAAATTGAGTCACCTCCATGGCAGTTAATAACTCATTTTATTTTGGTCTCTGATCTTTCTTGAATTGCTTCCTGGATTCATGCATCAACGCACAGCCTTAGCATGTATCCAGCTGGAGACGCTATTCTTATAGACACAGAATAGTGATAAAGATATTTCTTTCATTAATCTACCCTTAATAGTTTAAAACTATTACTTATGTCAGCTTCCTTGCTGTCACCGAAAGTTCAGGAAAAGGTAAAATGAAGCTGCTTTGGTGAAACTATAACTGATGGTATAGCACCATCCCTCAAAGAAGCATTAACCATCTATACAATACAGCTATATAAACCCTAGGGGTGGGGGGAAGAGGAATCTAGCTCACAGTGAAATGTTCATTTCCCTGAATTCTCCAAGCTCAAAAAATTCTAAATTGACAGAGATGCTGTCCATCTCTAACTGGCATCCATACAAGAGCTAAAATGAATAACTACCAGCAAATACATTCTTAAGCACATTTGGATGACTTGCAAATGCTTTGTCATACCTCTCTAATTTAAGAAAGGCCGATTATGATATGAAGAAAATAGAAAATTACCGGTAACTTCCTCCTCTTCCAATCCCTGCTGGTCTTCTATTTATTTAAGGCTCTTGTTTTGTAGTCATAGGCAGTAAATGAAAATTCACTCACATTTATTCATTCCCATCACAGGCAGCATTAACATTCTATTCAAGCCTATATGTCAAAAGCTCTCTGAAAATAAGATACATCAGTCTGTTTTGATTTTACAGACAAAACAGGGTTTTCCCCCCAATCAAACCAGCTTTAAAAGAGAAAGAAAAAAGTGTGAGCATTTACAAAAGTTAAACATTAAGCAGTTTCTCCAGATAGACTGTGATGTTAATATAGAGATGACAGCTTTGGGAGTAGAGAAGGGGTAAGAATAGATGATTGTTAATCATTGGAGAATTACGCTTTAAAGGGACACGTTGTATTGCCTCGGGGTGCAATCTGTCTATCTGGCTGACAGCATGAATGGACCTGACACTTCTCTATGAAATGTTTCTTCTTCTTTTGAACCTTAAGAACATGGGCAATATTGTTTTTCTCTTAAATCTCTCTCTTCCTCTTAGAAATGAATGCAGATCAAGGCTTCAAAACACTCTTCTATATTAGACGTCTCCTTGTCTATTTAACAATAACTTCCCAAAGAGATTTCAAGATTTTGTTTTACTACTGTGATTTGAAAATGCAGTGGTTTGTCACATTGTTTTCCTTAATATCAAATATAGTCACTATCACCTATAATTCTTATTTCCTCATTGTTCAATTGTTATGCTCCAGGCAGTTGTCAATGCTACCCTGGAGGAGGGTGTCTTCCCTGCCCCCTTGCCCTTGAAGGAGGCGGTGGTGAGACCCCTCCTCAAGGAGCATGACTTGGACCTGGCTGTTTAAATAACGTTCGTCCCGTCTCTAACCTTCGCTTTCTTGCAAAGGTTGTTGAGAGTGTGGTGGTCTGGACTGAGCGGGGAGGGTTGTTTTAATTATTTTATTTGGGTGTATTGTCAACTTATTGAACTTATTAATCTAATAGTTTTTTAATATTTGTACTGTTCATTTTTTATTATGTTCGCTGCCCTGAGTTCTTCGGGAGAAGGGCGGCATATAAGTACAATAAAACTTAAACTTATTATCTTTTTTGAGTCCCTGGAGAGATTACAGGATCCAGCTGATCTGCAGACATGAAAGAGGATATTGTTTTTGCAATTGCAGTGGTGCCTAAACCACTGTTAAAGGGACCATGATGACACTTGTGTTCTTATGGATCAACACTAGAATCAATTGTATGCCTCAGATCCATCCCCTTATACTTTCATCTCTACATGACAATACTTGGAATCTCCTGATTCTACTATCTAATCTCATGCCTGGAGGCAGTGATAGGGGACAAACGGTTTCAGACGAACTCTGGCAAGATAGAGTGGCTCTACATTTTGGGTCTACTGATTCCAGGACAATGCCATTTTTGGTGCTGGGCGGGATGGCACTGCCCACAGACTCAGTGTGCAATCTGGGTGGTGGTGGTGGTGTCAGTCATGGCTGGGAGGACCTATGCACAGTTTCATGTTGTGCATCAGTTTAACCCTTTCCTGTTTTGGCAGGCTCTAGAACTTCCAGGTGGATTACTGCAATGTCCTCTACATTTATAACAGGGCTTCCCTTAAAGAGTATCCAGAAGCTTCAATTGATGCAAAGTGCAATGGCACAGACAGTTATGTCTGCTCTCAGAAGAGCACATATTATTCCCTTGCTCTGCAAACTGCATTGGCTGCCATTTTGAGTCTGGATCCAATTCAGGGGACTGGGTTGCCTAAGAAACTACTTCTCCCCAATTACATCAGCCTGTCCCATTTGACAGAGACAGCATGTTGTGGGTAACATCTGCTGAGGACCTATATTTGGTGGGTCCCAGGAGTTCGGCTATTTCTGGTGTGATGTACATCCCATTTCCCCACTCCCCAAACTTAGGTTAACTCCATCCCTGTTATCATTCTGGAAGTCCCCTGAAGACCTGGTTATGACCAGGCTCATTCAGGCCAGGTACACTATTTGACCTCTCTCCTAGTTTGGAGAATTTAGGTTCTCTCTGCTTTTCTGTTCCCTCATTAACTTTGTACAGCCTAGCCCATTTTTCCTGTGTGGCCGCTACTTCTGCTTACCAAAATTTTACTAGACACACAGTCTAGTAAAAACTGACAGGAACTAAAAGATACTGTATATACCTTCAAAGCCTTGGATAAGGCTGCAATTCACTGGTAGAACATTTGCTCTTAATGCAAAGTGCCAGCTTCAATTGCTGTTGTTTCTATATACTGTTAAGATGGTCTAATGGTCGCTTTGAGGTGTGGCAAGAACTTCTATCGACAAGAAACTTCATGTCAAGGAGGTGACTTGATAGCTTTCAATGCCAAACATTCTACCATTGAAAACTGACACAATAAAAGAAGTATTTCATCACTGTAAAAATTTCTACTAACAAGGTCAGAGTGCTCAAAAAAAGTATTTTATTGCAAAGTTTCTGTGCAAAAGAATTTTCTTTTGTTTATGACAGTTAAGGTTATGTTTTAAAAAATAAGTCATATTAGCAAGCACATGCAAATGAAATTTAAGTGCCCCCCTGTGATCAAGCTGTATGGGCAACAAATTATATTCAAAAGGTATAAAGTTTCTGCTCTATTTTTCTACCCAAAAATCTCTTGTATCCCAGCCCAATTTTATCTTTTTTCTTGTCCGTCTTTACTAATTTATATTTCCTGGAATTATATAGGTTTTCCATAATGTCTTTCTCCTCCGTCAGAAATCCTTCTCTAATAAAACTCAACGTACTCAATATCCTGTTGGTACTTTACATATTTATTTTCTAACCTTGTGCATTCTAGATTGGAGATAGTATAGTTACCATAACCTCCAATCAAGTAAGTCCAAACTAGCTAAAGATAGGGAATTTTAACTAAATTCACTTGAGTAGCTGATGGGAGAAGCTGGTCTGAAGTTTAAACTCATGGCCGATGCTCATATCAACTGCACTTACCTAAATCTTAACACTGAGTAATCTGAAATTGTTCATGAATGCAGGTATTTCTATATAGGTAGTCTTCAAATTACAGCCACAGTTGACTCCAAACTTTCTGTTGCTAAGTGATTCATTTGTTAAGTGACCATGTGACCTCGGGACATGAATTATCATAAGTATGGGTCAGTTGTCAGGTATCTGGGATTTTGATCATGTGACCATGGGAATATTGCAATGGCCATAAGTGGGAAAAATGGTTGTACGTCATTTTTTTCAGTGCTGTTGTAACTTTAAAGTCATTAAATGAACTGTTGTATTGTAAGTCAAGTACTACCTGTAAATTTTGCTTAGATTAAATATGGCAGCTAATTGGAGCAGAAAAATCTTTAGGAAAAATGTTCAAGTACAATTAACTAATGGATAATAAATTATTTGGTTCTTTCAGCTTCCATAACAGTCCAAAGGCTCAATTGTTGCTTTTTGTCCCCTCATTTAACAGGTTGAAAATTTAGGTTGAGAAATATTCTTTATATTTTATCGTATATCTTATGATATTGCTCACATATCATTTCTTTTGGATAAAAATAAATTTTGTAAAGGGTACATGTGGATCATGTAGCCAACTGGTAATTGCTGCATAACTTTATTTTTGTAGCATTAAACATCAGATATTAAGATCTTAAGTTATCTGAACAGTTTATGCTCAAATATTGGATTTTATTTTTTAAATGTCATATGTTTAAAGCAGCTTATGAAACATAAAACCTCTCACACTTAAAGCAATTCGTATATTAAAAACCTAACTCTCTCTCTCTGTGTGTGTGTGTGTATATATATAAAGATAACTTAAGCCTTGATGAAAAAAGGTATGAATATGTGTGTGTGTGTCATCAAGGCTTAAATGCTTCTCTTTTAAATAAGTTTCCCTTCCCTTTATTTACTGTAGTGCTAATCTTGTCCTGTGTCAAATGTCCCTGAGGGAAAATATTTGGATCTAATTATAGAGGTAATGCAATTCACAACAATTTGTTTTACTTGACTAGTTGTTAATTTAACTACTTAAGACCTTTTCACAGAACAATTTTAAAGCAAAACATAGGACTGACAATTAACAGCCCAATCCCTTTACCACTACACCATACTGGATCTGCATAACAGATAAAAGGGCTCTAACTTCTTGCAGTGTCTTGAGACTAAGTAGAAATTCTATTGTTAAACCCAACACAAGTATATACACAGTGTATAAATCCAAATGGAGCTAAGGGTCATTATTGATGAATATTCTTGAATGAACATCTTCATATACAGAAAATGAAGCTGTTGATTACTTGATGCAAATAAAGGCTATAATCTATTGCTACATGTTGAGAAATAAATTATGGAATACACAGTAAAATACAACAGATTAGTTTCTCTCATTTGTTTCTGATCAAATATAAAAAAACAGATTTTATAGAGTATTGTGTACTATAAACTAACGTTTGGTAAATTTGATGAGTCTCAGATAAGTATGAAAATCAACATGTAATCATAACATTAGTCAGTAGTCTCATGCTTCTTAAGATGAAGTAGTATTGTCCACTACCAGCTTAAATAGTTAATTTGACTAGGGGTTGCAGTACTAAAAACTGTACAACAGGACACAAACTAGTGTTCTATGTTGGTTGGGCTGCAGAATTAGGACTCATACAGTTTTCCTAAATAGATAGATTTGTGTTTGGGACTGGCTGGTAAAGATGAAATGTGGCCTACATGAATAGAAGTTCACAAGATTAGCCAGAAGGTATTCTCTGTGCTTTTAAGAAGACATAACGGTACAGATACGTTTGGACTTAATCAGTTGTCAGTATGTTCCTAATGTTTCTGCTTTCAGAGTTGGCTGTTTTCGATTTTCGTTGTTATATTTTTTGTTATATTTTTTTCATATTCCCAGTGTTTCTTCTTCCTTTCTTCCTATTTTTTTCTCTTGTTCTAATACAACTCCTGTATTGTCCCTCTAGACCTGATCTGCCTTTTCTTTGTGTTTGTTTTTTATACGCTACCAACTTTCAACCAAGTATAAGGCTCATGATTAAATTTAGTAAATCTTAATAAAATTTTATTCTGGCTGCTTTATTGAGGCATCTTATAGAAGTTGAGACGATGTTGGTGATCCAAAAAAGCAAACAGCAGCCACAGAGTTAGAATAAAAACACTTCAGTGCAAACAGCCAATGTTCTATTGATGGAGCTCTTGATGGAGTTCTTGCTTGGATTATGTCAAAAACAGCTTTTAGAAAAACAACTCTTGTAAGCAGAATTCTTAAAGGATGAAAAATAGTGAATACTTAGCTAAATATTAAGGGTCAGTTTCAATTTTAGCCATGATCTATAGCCAAAATTGATTTGGGGTCAGTGGTAATACTGCAGTTAGCTTCAGCTGTTCCTTAGGAATAATTTCTTTGGAACTACTCCAAAGTAAATATCAATCAGCTTGGGTCTTCATGGTCCAAGTGAACTTCACTCCTGCTGATGTTTTAGCTAAAGGCTTCTAATTAGTGCTAAATTACAAACTGTATCCAGTACATTAACACAGTGTCAATTAATTAGCATAAGATTAACATACATTTACTTTTCAGTGAAATATGATTGCAGAAGAGCAAACTGTTTAGCAAAATTGAATGCACCTGTGCTGCCTTCTTTCCCTGCCATTGAAGCCTTCTTTCCAGCCTGAGAACAGCAGAGGTGCCAGTAAAGCTGTAGCCTTCCCACTAGTGTGGGAGGTGATGTGTGTTTCTAAAGCCACCAGCAAACTACCCCTACACTAGCCTAGGGTTATCCAACCATGGCACCTTTAAGACTTGTGGACTTCAACATCCTGAATTCCCCAACCAGCATTCTGGGAGTTGAAGTCCACAGATCTTCAAGTTGCCAATGTTGGACACCCCTGAAATAGTCAAAGAAAAATGTGATTTACTTTCGGAAAAATTGAATTCCCATTTCTGAAGCTTTAAATCTTAGCATCTTGATCAGAACTTAACAATAGCTTGAGCTATTTTAATCACTGAAGCATCTTGCAAGCATGATTAAAAGTGTTCAGAAAACTGATTATAAAGTCAATTATATGACTTCATGCCAACTGTATGCTATCACTTGGATTTTTAACACAAAAAGAACAATAGCCTGATAGATAGTTTTAGCCCATTAAAAAATTCTCAGATTTATTTTTAAACAGACAGCCAAATACACATAATTATTTAGAACAAAGGCATATTTGTGTTACATAGAGATGGATGTTATTCTAGGATTCAGACAAAGAAGACTTTTTGCATATTCTTATTGGACAGGTCAAAGATGAAAGTGTTCAGATAGTCCTTGACTTACAACAGTTCTTTTAGTGACCTTTCAAAGTACAATGGCACCGAAAAATGTGACTTATGAGTCATGACCATTTTTCACACATATGACCTTTGTAGCATCAAAATTCAGATGCTTGGCAATTGGTTCATATTTATGACTGTTGCTGTGTCCAAAGGTCATGTGATCAACTTTTGCAAACTTCTGACAAGCAGAGTCAATGGATAATCCAGATTCATTAACAACCAGGTTACTAACTTAATAACTGTAGTGATTCACTTAACAACTGTGGCAAGAAAGGTCATAAAATGGGGTAAAAATCACTTAAAACATATCTGAACAACATAAATTTTGGGCTCAATTGTAGCCATCAATCTAACTATCTAACTCAAGAGTATTTTTGTATAATCCCAAATTTGGCAAGAATGAAGATGATTAAGTAAGCTATATCAATCTGCTTTAGAGGGACTGGGGAATTAAGAAAAGGAGCGGCTGTATGATATTTTACTTAGCAAGTGCTTTGCTTAATTACAGATTTGCCGGTCCCATCTGCAGTTGCTAAACAAAAACTGCCTGTAGAGTTCATATGAAATTGTGGCAAAGTATTTATAAAATTGCGTAATTGGGTATTTCTACCTAAGAGAGCTTATTTATGGAGAAGGAATCTAACAGTTCCTGAAAAATGAATTGTTTAAATTTGTGGTTGTATGCCCATGATTTCAAGCTAAATCAAACCCAAATTGGTTTTACAATTGAATTCCTTGTGGACAGTTCTCATATGTATTTAAATTTAGTATCCATCACATCAAATGTAATAATCAACAGAACATATATGTTCACATGCAGTAGGTTTCATCAACGTTAATGTGAATTTATATATTATATCTAATTTGAGAAAATTAGATGCAAGCTCATACTGGCCATGGCTTCTTTTCTAGATGTTACTGAAGAATATTTGTGCATCAGAGCATCTGTAGAGTTGGCAGCAGGCTCCTTCATTCTCCTCAAGTTTCTTGATCCCGGTGGTTAGGCTTATCACTGTACCTTCTTAAATACTTGCTTACACTTGACACCACAAGCTCTCATTTCCTGAAAAGGGAAGTTCATTTTAAACTGCTATTTATTCAGATCTTTATGTTTCTCATGCAAAACTTTTGCTGTCTAACGAAGAAGTATATGCAATTAAACTTAAAGATTAAAACAGACAGAATCTCATCTTAATGTTAAAAAATCATTGTATGACATTTCTTGAGGGGTCGTTGGTCCTGTCTGATCTTGGTTGTTTTCTTGCAGATGTTTTATTACCCAATCTATGGTGCTATTAGTGACTACTAGTGCTAGTAGTGATTACTAACACTGTTGATGTTACCTAGTTTGGACAGTAAAACATCTGCAAGAAAGCAACCAGGTTCAGAGAGCACCAAGCAACGCCCATCTCAACTCTGAGCTATAAATATTCTCCTTTATTGTATGACATTTCTTGTTTTAGTCCAACAAACCTTTCAGGATTGCTGTGAAGATTCAGTGAATATGTAAAAAGAATATTTGCAGGCTTAAATTATTTCTTTCCCAAACATAGACATTTGTTATGGAAGTTTTAAGTATTTCAAGTAGACATCATCTATTAACAAATAATTACAAGTATGTGTAGAAAGTTTCTGATGGCTAGATATAAAAGATAAATGAAATGATATAGAAATGGGGAAGTAATTTTTAATTTTTAAGATGATGGGGATATAATTAATAAGGAGGGTGGCAAATAATTGTACGTTAACAATTCTATGATGAATTTCCAAACTAATTAAGTAATGAGCTATTTATCGAATTGATGTAAACAAAGCTATTTAAATTTGAGGTAAGTTCCCTAAGAGTGGATATTGAATATGTAAAATTAATATTATTAGTAAGTTAAATTTTGGCAAACAAAAGTACTTTAATAATCTTTATGATGAAATTGATAAATTGGCTAAGCAATGAATTTTAATATTGAAGGGATATAAACAAAGATATTTACATTGACATTTTAAGAAGATATTGAATATGTTAAAATTGTAATATTTGAGTAGTATGTGAAGATATATGGGAATTATGTTTTTAAATAAAACCTGAAACAATGCCACACAAGGAGATTGTATGTAACAAAAAAACAATAAAAAACTTATGAACAAATAATAATAATAATTACAAGTATGTGGTCATATTGCCAGCATAATTTGTATGGTATTGAGTGGATTGAAATAGCACCAGCTCCAGGTTGACTCTGTAAATCAGTTAGAGAGGACTATAAAGCACCCTGAAGTAGTATATAAGTCTAAATGCTATTGCTAGTGCTATCTGGCTTCAGTTATAATGTTTTGAGAATAAATTCATAAGTAGGAGGATGTCATTCCAAAGAAGAGGATCCAGTCCTTCAAGAATGAATGGGTATCTTGTTACATCAAGGATATGCCTTTGGGTTGTGATAGTTACTAAATGTGGGGTTTAGACTATTATTAGAAGTACACATTGATAGGATAGGGTGAAAATACTAGACATTACACACTATTCAGTTAGGTAGTTCTTGCAGGAATGAATAATCAAGTTGTTGGATGTTCCATTTATGTTGGTTTAAACCAGGATGCCATGATAGATTTCTCAGTAATGGTATCTTTCCTATAAACAGAGCTGAATAATCTCAGTGCATTGATGAGGCAATAGAAATGTTTTTGATTTATAAATTATTGGAATGCTTCAAGGGACAGGGCACGTCTGGAGAAAATGGACATGCTGCACTTGAGCCAGGTATGTACAAAGCAGGTGGGCACATAAATTGAATAATGGGGAAGAACCATTTTTAAATTGATCCTAGGAAAAAGGTGGCAGGATGGAAAGAAATAATTCCGAAAAAATTATTCCCAGAAGAAGAGGATGAACATGTAAATGTTCAGAGGAATCACTGCAGTCAAAGTAAATTTGAGATGGAATGTGCCACAGGAATCTAAAAGGGAGACTTGATGTAGATCCTTATATTTCAATGTGGAAATCTTGAAGTTCAAGAACATAGATACAGGTCTTGTAGAAATGCATGGAATGAGGGTTGTTGCTAAACACATTGTAAGAGAAGGGCGGGATATAAATGGGATTTAAAAAAAAAATCTTGTGGAATGGAAATAATTTTTAAGAGAAAAAAAGCAAGAAGAAAGCTTTAACTTTGCTGAAAAGAAACCAGCATGGCTTTTGTAAAGCTAAACCTAGTCTCACTAAGCTACATTTTTTTGATGGTGTCAACAAGCCTGTAAATCCAATAGATGCTATATGCTTAGATTTTGAAAAAAACAGAGCCTTTGATAATTCTATCCTCAAAGGCTCTTGGAACCTAGGCATTGGATAAGAGCACAGGTGGCCTCATGGTTTGGAAAATGATAAAAATACATTAAAGTAGAAATAAATATATAGCTCTCCTTTTAAATTGTCATTTTGGAATTGCCCACTGTGGCATCCTGTACTGGTTAGGAATTGGAATTTTCCATTTGTATATATGGAGTGAATAAAGGTAAAGGTAAAGGTCCCCCTCGCACATATGTGCTAGTCGTTCTTGACTCTAGGGAGCAGTGCTCATCTCTGTTTCCAAGCCAAAGAGCCAGCGCTGTCCAAAGACGTCTCCGTGGTCATGTGGCCGGCATGACTAAACGCTGAAGGCGCACAGAACGCT
>JANHFR010002094.1:137119-149316 GCA_032468015.1 Mimophis mahfalensis | reverse complement strand
TTTCCTTTCCTTTCCTTTCCTTTCCTTTCCTTCCCTTCCCTTCCCTTCCCTTCCCTTTCCTTCCCTTCCCTTCCCTTCTTTTCGGTTCCTCCCTTCTTTTCCATTCTCTTGCCTTCCTCCTTTCTTTTCCTTTCTTTTCCTTCCCTTCCTTTCTCTCTTTCTCTGCTTTCCTTTGCTTTTGCCTTCCCTTTCCCTCCTCCTTTCCTTTCCCCTTCCCTTCCCTTCCCTTCTTTTCCTCCTTTCATGTCCGCTTCCCTTCCCTTCCTCTTTTCATTTCTCCTTCCTTTCCCTTCTTGCTTTTCTTTCCTTTCCCCTTCCCTTCCTCCTTTCATTTCCTTTTTTCTTCCCTTCTTCCTGTCTCTGTGTGTAAATGATCAGGCCCTTTCCCGCACTGCCTCTGCCTCTGCTAACAAAAGTCAGAGAGGAAAAGGCAGTTGTCACGCTGCTCTGTGGCAACCCTTGTGGCATCCTTCAGGAAAGAGCTTAAAGCAAGTGTGAGGAAGGTCCTGGGGGTCAGCATTTTTAGGGGGTACAGACGCCCCAAAGACGTGTGAGAGAGACACACCCCAGTCTTTGTCACAGGAGGGTAAGCTACCTGCATGGGAAGTTTGGTTGAGATTGGTCTAGCTGTTGTGAAGTGTACATGGCACATACATACATAAACACACACACAGCCAGCCACACTCTGCTTTATACATATATAGAATAGATGACAATTATAATGTAAAGTTCTTACTATAATAGAGATATGTGAATACCTCTTGTTTTTATTGCAGAAGCTCCAGACAGGATTGAGTGATCTGCTTTGTGAATTCAGGCTATCAATAGCATTAACTTTTTCATAATGCCCTTTCCCCAAAGAAATTCATGTTTCATTTCGGAGGCTGCTGTTTGCCTAGTAGACAGAAAAATCCTCTAAACAAATCCAAATTCCCTGCACCAGATGTAATATCAGTAGGATGTCCCAAATGTGCTTTCTCAAAAGGCAACTGGACTTTGGTTTTCCTTGAAGATGTTTTGTTCTTCTCCAGAAATGAAGGAGCTTCTTGGATGAGAAGTGAAATGTCTTCAAGGGAAAAACAAAGTCCAGTTGCCTTCTGAAAAAGTACCTTTGGGACAACCATGACCTGGATGACAAAAAGTCTCCATAGATATTTACTAGTGAGATGTTTCTGTGGAGAAGTGTGTTCACTGATTTCCCAAACGCAACTGGACTTCTTGTTTTTAGTTGAAGCCATTTCAGTTCTCCTGCAAGATGCTTCTTCAGTTCTGCCTTTTGCCTACTTTTGGGACAACCATGACCTGGATGGCTGAGAATATCCATAGATATTCACTGATTTCCTCTCTCCACAACATATACACACAAAGCATGATTGGTGTAGTATCTTCAAGACAGAATTAAGAAAAAAAATCCATACTTTCAAGGGACTGTTTTATCTTCCACAAACTTAAGCATTTATTGAATTTCTGAAGACCCAAGTCTCAATCCAACAAAACGCTGCCTGCAGTTATGTGTTTCTTATCAAATAGCAGCCTTGGATGAGGACAATTTTCATCAGGATAACAACATGCAATGAAAACTCACATAGACCTCTTTTTTCCTCTTAAGATACTGTCTGGAAAAAATATTAGAGAGACATTTTGATTCAGACTATGCTGCCCTGTTATAATGTATAATTTGGCCCTAAATTAAAGAGAGCCATTCCATGAAGTAATGCCTCATATTTGCTTTAAGGTCAATTTTAAGATCACATGAAAATCCTCTTTAGATTAATTTACAGCCCACAACCAGATGTGCCACCTGAAGCTGTTTGAAAGTCATTACATTGTGGTGGTGATGTGGATATCCTGGTCACATCCTACTGTCCACTAATCCTGACCTCAGTACACAGAGGATTTTTAAAGTAGTTTTCTATAGTCGTAATGAATACCCGTGCAGTTATCTTATATTAGGCCTCTCAACAAAAGAAGCACAAAATATTTCAGTGTATCACTGTGCATTTTTCTCTAACCTTTCCGAAGTCAACACGAAAATAACAGCAACATGTTGGCTACAGGATTAACTCTGCATTATCTAGCATTAAAAAGTCATCAAATGGAAGTATCTTTAGCAAAGATTAATTCTTACTTTTTTTCCATTACCATATTTATCCAGAAACAGTAGTAACTCTTCACGGAAATTAAGACTCCAATATAGTTTGACCTCTCTAATAAATATATCTAACTGGATTATAAACAAGTAATCTGCCCAAGCCATTAGAGTTTGCCTAAGAGCAAAGAAATTGTCATTGGTAAACCAATCAAGACTTAGCATATAACAGCTTCAATAACTATAGAAAAACTAGACAGGGTGGAAATGAGAAGCAGTATAGGAAAGCTGAAAAGAGAACTAATGGCCCAGAAAGATCATGTGGGGGGAATTTCACGGTGCAAAAAATACTGGCAATGTTGAGTAATGATGAGTAATGCTCAGGACCATCAGTTCTTTTACCTACCTGAGGTACCCATTTTGAAGAAACAAAACTTGTCACTTCTATGGCAGACAAGCCAGTTTGGGAAAGTTGGTTGATGAATTCAATTTTCATATCTGTAGGAAGTATAGCCTGGATATTGGAAGAAATATCATTTCTATACAGCACAATGCCATGTGTTAAAAACATCTTAGATCCACACACAAAACTATTTATAATGCCATAAAACAAAACGTAAAAATCACTAGTAATGTTTTAGGTTATTGGGCCCAGATGCTCTTCTCTTAGTCGAAAGGAAACTAACACACATCCCTAGGAAATAAGTTGTAATATGCACTGTTGGGTCTTCCTCAGAGTCTGCAGTATCTGTTTAATACAAGTGACACAGTCAGATGGAATAAAGACTATGGATAGCACAGGTTTGGGAATACAGAACATATTTTTCTGACTATTACAGTAACTGGCAATGCCCCAACCAGATCAAAGCAGAAAGTAAGGCTCTGTCCCCAAGAGCTTACAATGTAAAGCCTCTGAGTCTAAGAGAAAGACAAGGATGGAAATGTAATACATTTATAAAAGAAGAAACATGAGAAAAATCATTTAGTCACAAAGTAAGACAAAAGTCAGAAATAGGGACCTCTCCTTCTACCAATGGACTTTTAACATTCCATCCTTTGCTAAGTAACTTCCTTCTTCCTGCCTTCTCAAATATAATCCAGAAATGTTATATGGAGTGGCTAAGGAAGAAAAAGCACCACTTCCTTAATTTATATAACCACTGATGAAAGGGAGACTGTTGATAATAACAGAGTGATACTCCAAATGTATGCACCGGTTTATCTGCTTGTACTTTTGGTAAAGTATCACTGAAACACTGCAAGACATCATTTTATATGTAGATATAACCACTGATAACTTCATGGGCACATGTAAGAGTTATGTACTCATTTATTTATATTAGATTTTTATCTCCCTTAATGTATTACAAGTGAATAAAGGTGGCAAACATATCTCTGTCCTCTTCCAATTTTCACCACAGCTACAATCCTGTGAGGCGGGTTGGGCTGACAGCGTGACTGGCCAAAGTCACCCAGTCAGCTCTCATGCTTAAGGCAGGACTAGAATTCACAGTCTCCTGGTTTCTAGGCCAGCACCTTAAATCATTATACCAAACTGGCTCTCCTGTTCATCAAATTTCCAAGATTCTTCTAACAAAACAGAACCAGTTTGCATTGCCTTCTTCTAGAATGTTTTTTCACTTCTCAGCCCACCTACAAGCTTTATCATCTCCCATCCAAGTCCCAACCAAGTCCCAACCCTACTTAGCTTTTTGTGATCAATTCATATTGACTAAGTGCTTCTGCTTAGTTATGCAAACATCACCAATTATCCTATGACTTTTGTCACACCTGTGTCACTTGGGGTAGCTCTGATCCCAAGGCTATGCTTTTCATATGTAAACACTGCATGAGCTGCAAAGCACATTCTTCTACATGGTAACATTCCAGATAACAAGTCAGGTGGTTGAAGAAGACAGAGAGAGTGATCAAATCACATGGAAGAAGACGGTCCACAGGTCTTTCTCACTTAATGAGGAACTTTTTTTTCTTTCTAATAACTAAATGGGGAAAACCCATAGCTGGGCACCAGCTAAGTGACAAACATACACACTGAACTATACGGAAATGGATTCCTTATGGATAGAGGCTTGTAAAGACATTTTGTGAGGTTTTCTCAATTAATATAATATGTCAGGGTCTTTTTCTTAATATAAAGTTGCTATTGTATATTGTACTACTAATTGATTTCATACTGATGCTATTAAAAAATATACAACCATTTAACTGAGATCAAACAGTCTCCTAGCTTTTCCTTTTGCTATAGTTAGTCATATTTTGTGGATATTGATTTTGTTGATATTAAGAGGAAAGTTTTTGAAGACAATATGATTGCAACAGCTAGGATATTACTACAGTAAGTACTAAGAAAATGCTTACGGCAAGTTACTAATTAATTAATCTTAAATTTTAAAACATCACAAAAGTGGGAGATTGAGATCTAAACTCATATGCCTTTTATATATGTTTGTAATCTTTTAATGGCATGATCAACTATCTGAGCTTAATTAATACAGTATTGTCTTCCTCAAAGGCTCCCTATCCCCATTGTTAACATACCTTTTCATTCTGTAATCCATCTCTTGGACCAACTTCCACTATTTTAACAAACTCAGGAAATCCACTTGTAAGCAATTCCTGAAACATAATATGAAAAATTTATTAGCACGTAAAAGATTATAATTTAATCTACGCTAAAGCTCCCTTTTTAGGGCTTTGCCTACAGCTTGTTTTCATACTAGAAACAGGTTCAGGAATGTGAAAAGGGGAACAATGAAAAATATCTTAAAGAATCTTTGCAGAATGTCTTTTCATCATCATGGAAATGTTTCTTTGCAGATTAGGATCAAACAGCCAAGATTCTAAAACATTTTTCAACAAATGGTGAAGCTTAACTCTCCTCTTATGAGAAAATAAGAAGAGGATCGACTTGATCACAGACAGCTCCTCTTAACGTAACGTGTACATTTTCAAGAAACTGATTTTCATCTAGTTTGGGAAAAATTTGTATCGGCAACTATCAACATTTGCATAAAATCTGTATTCCAGATGCTAATCCTATGATCAAAGGGGAGTAAAGATGAAATATGGTTTTAGAAATGTAATTTTTTTGGAAGGCAGTTTGGAAAGATTTTTCCGCCATTCATTCTTACCGATGCTTTCCTAAACAAAACAAATTAGTTACCAATCAAGGCATTAGATCAAATCCATATCCTTACAACTATGTAAGTATGTGCATATACATATACATACGCCAGAGATATATGGCAATGACTAATAGCACTGAATGGGATAAAGCTAGACTTTCAGAGCCAGCTTTGTATTTCTGAGCAATATTTCTTTCATTAATTTGTATAAAAAATCTGAGCGTGGTTTCATATACTTACATTCTTTCAAATCCCAACAAAAATCAGCATGAATTTGTATTGGCATTAATTAGTGGCTTGGCATTAAAAAAGAACCTTGACCAAATAAGTAAATGTTCAGATATCCCAAAGGATGCTTGCTCATCCCTTCGGTAGACATAATCCAGTTACGGCAAAGTTAAGATCTCTAACTATTCAATACAGAAGTACAATATAATCAAAACCTGCCAAATCACAGGACTGCTGTTTAGTCACAACTTGCAGGACACAAAATCAGTAAGCTAAATACTGAGTTATTGTCTTGCTATGGTTCTATAATGATGAACAATTGTATGATAAACAGAACACAAGTGTTCAGTTCAAAGTTTTTGCCTTAATATCTAAAACACTTTGCAAGGAGTCCTCAGCTGACAGCCACAATCAGAGCCAGAACTTCCATCACTAAGTGATGTAGTAGTCTTCAGTTGCATTGCACTAGATTTTACAACATTTTTTGTCATGGTCATTAAGGAAATCACTCAGTTGTTAAGCAAATTTGGCTTTCCCCATTGACTTTGCTTGTCAGAATCCCCCTGGGAAAGTCACAAATGGGGATCATAGGATCCCGAGGTGATGCAACCTTCATAAATACATGCTGGTTGCCAAGCAATTGACTTTTGAAGGGGGGGGGGGAGACCAATTCATTTATCCTTCATCTCTGTGAGCACCATAAGAAGAAATAGAACATAGGAAATATCTGACTACAGGCACCATCTGGCCTACAAATGTTTTATGAGATCAGGGTGGGCCTACACTTGCTAAATATATAAGGCCATTTCAAAGCAAAGGCAAAGCTCTGTTTGGCTAAATAAAGGTAAAGACTAAAAGTTTCTCTGTCCAGTCGTGTCCGACTCTAAGGGGTTCGCTCATCTTTGTTTCTCAGCCTTGGAAGCCAACGTTGTCTGAAGACATTTCTGTGGTCGTACCTTCTCCTCCAATTTCGAAGTGCTTTATTATTATTAATGAAAGACCCCAGAGAGGTTTTTCAAGACCATCAGAAGTTGATCTTACAAGACAAATGGCATACATGTGGTACAAATGCCTGTGAGAAATGGTAACATCTCAAGCCTAGTCAGAATGTACTCATAATTTTCCATCATGTGTCAAATCTGTGAATATTATTTGTTCAACTTAGTAAAGGTGGGCTTATGTGGATCCTTAAGAGCTCTTTATCCATTTCAGCATAATCACCATGGTTACGACAGCAGCAATTTAAAGTAAGTTCTATAGTTTTGATGAAACTGTGGTAAAGGGACTTCTCAACTGAAGCATCTTCCAAATGTGTTGAAAATTCCCAATTTATAATTCCAAAATTCCCAGGCAGCTTAAGATGCATTTTGTAAATTATTTCATCCCAATACAAAATGCAAAGGATAGTGCAATGCTTAGCACAAGAACAGGAAATAAGAAAGGAATTCAGAAAAAGAAATCAAATTTCAGTTAACTAACATGTTATAAAGGTAAAGGTAAAGGTAAAGGTTCCCCTCGCACATATGTGCTAGTCGTTCTCGACTCTATAACATGTTATAGTTCTATTTATTGGTACATACAAACCATTTACACCAGAGTTGGAAACTTTTTTTCAGCAAGGGATCACGCTATCATGCTGATATTTATTTATTTTCCTTCAGGGGAGATATGGTAACATTTCAAAATAAAGAGTAAAAAGGGGGAAGGGTATTTGGGGGTGATCTGAATGTCCCAGTAAGGTTAACATGTGCAACTTTTTGTTATTTATTTTAGCAAACTGCCATCTCTAATAAATATGTCCCTAACAATTTGTGGCTTTAATATAAACAGCTTAATCTGAAGCTACTCCAGGGGCCTTGCAACCTCTGATTCACATTGATTCAGACTTCCCATTTTAATTTAACCCAGAAATTTAAATTCCACGAACTGGCAACATGGGATAGTGAAATTTTAAGTGGAAAAAGATTTACTATATTGATGTATACTGTGACAGGGAATGATCAACACGGACTGTTAACCATCAGAGAAAGATGACAGATCATATAAAATGAAAGGATAAGCTTTAAATTGGAGTTTCGGGTCAGTGAAGGCCTTAGGATAAGACTGGAAGTGTTGTCCAAGGGATATTTAATAAATAAAAGCTGGGTATATTTGCACAGCATTAAAACAGAATATCTATAAAAAGGCACAATTATTTCAGCCAGAGAGAGAGTATGGCAAACTTTGGAATTAAATGGAAAGTAAAAGGGGTCAGGTATGGCCATACAATTATTTAAACACAAAAAGCAACACCTTGGAAATTAAAATTCACTTTTTGGTAGTCTGAATCAAATTTAGCAGCATTTCTACCTGCCTAAAAATGACTTCTCAGGTCAATTTGAAAATTTAGTAGGGAAGAGGGAATTATTCTTAGTTCAGTACTTGAAATAGCCAAATCAGAAGTTCTCATTAGTAATCATCAAATAGTATTCCAAGAGTTATTTCAGTACTTGTCAACACAGTTCTATTTACTGGACTATTAACTTCAAAGGTCAGAAAGCAATGGAGAAATATTACCATTAAAAACACTGAGAAAAAAATAAGCAAGGGAGGGATATTCAAAAATTCATTTTGCCCACAGTCTTCTCAGAGTAAAAAAGAAAAAAGGTCTTGTTTCTACTGTTATGCCTAATTGTAAATAAACAAATATTACAAAAATACTATTAATCCTCAGAGCTTTGTCCTCCAAAGGAAACTAATTTCTGAGGTACTGTTTCCAACATTTCTTAGCATGTAGAAAAAAATGGAGCACATTCTATAGAACAGCAAGAGTCAATTGGTATAAGGCACAAGGTTAGAAAACAAAAGTTTTGCATTTTAGTCCTGCCTTGCGGGGGCAAAAAAGCCACTAACTGATTTGGGGTCAGTAATTTTCTCTCAGTCTTAGAAAGAAGGCAAGCTCAAGACACTTTTAAAGATCTTGCCAAGAAAACTTCACGGACTCCCCCACACAGTTTTCAGGAGTGAACACTGATGTGAAGACTTTAAAAAAAATGTAACAGTGCCTGAAACATTAAAATAGCAGTGGTTTATTTATTTATAGCCTGCCTTATTATTATTTCATGAGCCATAGTGGCACAGTGGTTAGAATCCAGTACTTGCAGGCTAATTCTGCTGACTGCCAGGAGTTCAATCCTTACTGGCTCAAGGTTGACTCAGCCTTCCATCCTTCTGAGGTTGGTAAAGTGACCCAGATTGTTGGAGGCAATATCCTGACTCTGTTAAACGGCTTAGAGAGGGCTGTAAAGCACTGTGAAGCGGTATATAAGTCTAAGTACTATTGCTATTTACAAATAACTCAAGACAGCGAACACCTTCCTTCTCCTCCTTTTAAACTCTCCCTTATATTTATAGCATGCATTTACCTTCAAAAAAATTCAAAGGATCAAGATTTAAAATGTAAACATAAAAACATCAACAAGCCAACTCTAGAATAAAATTTATTCTGTGCACCCTGGTCCCTTACCGTTAAAACTAAAAAGTAGAGATATAAAAAAAACTGGCAACAAAATCTTA
The DNA here is from genome assembly GCA_032468015.1 of Mimophis mahfalensis. Lineage (NCBI taxonomy): Eukaryota > Metazoa > Chordata > Lepidosauria > Squamata > Mimophis > Mimophis mahfalensis. The sequence goes on along the minus strand of JANHFR010002094.1, from coordinate 140,298 downwards.
CAAATGTTAACTGTTCCTTCAGTTATTAACATGTCTTCCTAAATTTGATCCCAAAAAAATGCATGATTATTAAAAATAATGAAGGGTTACTAAATCTGATATTAGCTCTGTGAAGTGGTAAGTACTATGGGTAAATTATGTGGAATATCTGCAAGAAAAGGGTTTGCATAAAAAGCTAAGAGCCTGGAGCATTTTCCATTTATCAGGTGTTGGCAAAAAAATAGAAAACTGAATGTAAACTCTTCTCTCCTCAAAAATACCTCCTTCTAAACAGAAAGCACCACTGGATTCCCATCCTCCTCAGATGCCACATAATGCGAACAACAGAGAAAAGACTTAAAGATGTTGTCTGCCAAATATGTTAATCAAAATATTTAATTTCTGCTCCTCTCCCTCAACTTATAAAGTGATTAAAACATGGGTTTATATTAGAAAATGCTAACCTTTAATCATAGAATTACAGCCTTCTTAAATTTACGTCAGCTGTAAACAAATCAGCCATACATACAAAGAAAGAAAGAGGGGAAACATTGCTATTAACGTCCCCCTCTCCTGGAACTAGAATTCAGAAACATTAACAGACATCTTAGTTTTCTCTACATTCAGGAAATGCCACCCTGTTTTCTGTTCAACTCATAAGCCAATGTAGCAATCTACTGTTAATACTAGGAGAAAGGCTAATATAGCTGCAGATGGCACGTATCTATTGCATAAGTAATCAGAACACCCACCTGTTTGAAGTTGTATGACATTATAAATCTCAAGAGTCTCATTTAGCTTAGTTTCATCATAATCGTGTTACATAAGAGCAACAGACATTTCCATTCCCAAAACTGTTACTGCAATTCAGTTTTGGCTTGAATCAACCTCAGCACATGGCTATGGAAAGTTTGCACATGATTATCCCTAGGAAATATGGCTGGCTGCAACATTAAGTTCATTTGTCTAAGGAGAAAAAGCCACCCTGGATGATTCAGCCCGAGAGGCACTTCTTTAAACACAATGCCAACCAATCAATCAACAAATAACCCAGCATGTGTGAATCAGCCCTTAATAGGTTCAGCTCCACATTGAGTCAAATGAGTACCAGTTCACAACAACAGCATTACAGTGAATATAGGATAGGATAGGATAGGATAGGATGTTGAATAGAATATTCTTTATTGGTCAAGTGTGACTGGACACACCAGGAATAAATAAATGTTTCAACATTCCTCACAGAATGGCTTAGCAACCATGCCTTACACCATGAGCGGTAGTTCAGAAATTGCCCTACTCCATGCCAAAACTCCAACTGGCTTATTTATTTGACATGTTGCACTCACTGGGGCTCTAGGGTACCAAGTAGTGGTCTCTCTTAGGCATACTTGAAGAAGCATTAGAGATATATCCTCTTCTGTAGTTCATGATTGGGTTTTAAAAGAAGTTAAGGCAAAAATTGTAAGAAATCAGATAAACGGCTCAAAGAGACCATGTTATTTCAAGTTCAAAGGAAGTGCCATAAATAACTGAGACTGTTTATGAAGAGACAATATTCTGCAATAAGGCAATACAGCAAACAAAGCTGTGTAGTTGGTGTCCCCTGAGTGAACATGCTTACCCCCAAATTCTCTCTATTTTATCAAAATAAAATAAAATTTTGATCAATGAGCAAAATGTACACATACATAGCCTAGGTGGTATAACTTGGCAAAAATTAATACCAAACCTAGAATTATAAAACAAATTGCCTCAAATGCATAATAAAAAAACTTTTTTTCTTCTCCACATTTTTCTTCTTTAATTTTCTAATACACTACTCAACATTTAGATACACACTATGTGAATCTTGGCTCAAAATCAACACCACTGAAGATCTAGTCAACGTAAACCCAAAATGGGCCTAGATTGGCCCAAAAAATTGACTGTGACATATCAGGAGAACACCGGGACAAAAAAACCCTAAACACTTCTGTATAATGTATAGCTATATAATTTCCTAGATATACCCTATGGAGAACTAAAAAAGAGGAACAATCCAACTAGAGAAGATTCAGCAGTAACATTAAACAGAAAAATAGGCAAATGTATACCCTAAAGAAATTGAGTGAATTCCATGTAAAATGAAATAGGAGAAAGTTTAAAACAGTGTAAAAGCAAACTGCACAGACAGCAAATAGCAAGCCTGTGAGGAAGAACATGATGGAAAATATATGGCATCAAAATAGCTCAAAAGATCTTTTAGCTTTAGTAACCTAAAATTAAAACCATACTTTTGGGGAAATCTTATCCTAATGAACAGATTGCCAGAAGTAATAATGGTTTCTAAAATCCATTAGAGCAAAACACTTCCGAAATAATAGAACACTCCAAGGGATATTTACGAATCTAAATACTATTTAATTTGGAAAATTAAAATAATAAAACCTTCCAAGACTGAAACTCATCAGGAATGTGTACATAAGAGGAAGCAGATTTTCCTCTGATGTTCAGGATTTATCTCTTCTTCACCTCCTCATATACCAGGAAAAAACTTCAAAGTCCTAAGGGTGTTTTCACACACTGTATTTTTAGATACATTTAAAAAGTGCACATCTAAATATTTAAGAAGTGAACATGATGGAGATGTATTTTATGTGGGGACGATGAATCAAACAGTAAGAGTCAGAATTGGCTTCAGGCCACATTATGCATTTAATGGCAATCCTAAATTGGTTTTTTTTAATGTACATAATCAACTCTATGCATCTATCTGTACAATCATCCTGAAAGCTGCAGGGATGGGCTCTTCATTCTGAAAAGAAAGGAAAAAATATTTCCCCATTCTAATCCATTTCGATGCACTGCATATGGCAAGGTATAATGGAAGTTATGAACAAATGCTTTCATTTTGTTTTCCCTTTTTCCTTCCTCATAGGAAATAGAGAAAGTGAGGTTTGAAATTAATTCCTAGAATCTTGCTAGGTCAAGGCAAAATAGTTCAGCAAACACCCAAGCATTTCTTTTCACCAGATTACCCTTATGGAAATCAGTTATGGTATTTGTTCACACTACCTTTACAGTGGTCCCTCTACTTACGAATTTAATCCGTTCCAAATGCACATTTGTAAGTAGAAAAATTCATAAGTCGAAAAGCGGTTTCCCATAGGAATGCATTGGAAACGGATTAATTCGTTCCGGAGCCTAGGAAAAAGACCCAG